>CAJNDV010018868.1:12192-24374 GCA_905221635.1 Symbiodinium sp. CCMP2456 | reverse complement strand
TTGGGTTTAGGGGTTTAAGGATTTAGGGGTTTAGGGGTTCAGGGTTTAGGGCTGAGGGCCCCTGAATACAAGAGACAGGCCCGGAAGTCAGGAAGAGCATGAGCATAATACAGGTGCATTAATAATGGGTTTTCGGGGTTCCTTATTATAGTTATAGTATACTGCACCCCCAAAACCCTATTCTAATTATTAAGGCACCTATATTATTTCTCAAGGCCAAGGCTCTAGGTCCTAAAGGCCTCAATATCCAGTGAAGGGAAAAAGCAGAGGGTGCCGTCAAGAGCTGGATGTCGGTGTGGGGTAGATTATACTAGAAGTCGATCTGCATCAAGAAGATAATTACTGGTATTCATGATAACACTGATGGAAACAAGAACGGATGTACAACAAACAATGGAACGCCCAAGTCAGTAAACACGTACATAACAACAAAGGCGCATCAACAAACATGTAAGCGTTTATACCAACAGTTACCCTAAACCCTAAGCCCCACAAAATTCATAAACGTTTATGTTCCTGCCCTTCCACCGTGGATCTGGAATGCTCTGCTGTTCCTGGGAAGAGGGGGCATGACAAATTGGGCCTGTGTGCAGGTGCACAGGAAGCGTAGATCCCTGATATGTGGGCAGGGCGCCCTAAATTCTATAGGGTTTCGGGTTCAGGGTTTACTGGTTTAGTTTAGGGCAGGGCACCCTAATCCTAAACTCCAGGCCCTGAACCTAAAAGGACCCCAAACCCGAAGTCGGGTTTGGAGCTTTTCAGACCCGTCACCGCTTTCACATCTTCCATGGTGATGCCGTAGTTGGCAAGGATCTGCTTCTGCTGGGCCTTAACGACTCAACCCTAAACCCTAAAACCTAAAACCCTAAGCCCTAGACCCTAAACCTCACAAGCTTTAAACCCCAGTCTTCGTCTCGAAACCCCAAACCCCAAGCCCGTCCTGCTAAGATCAAGGCCCAAGCCCAAAGCCCGGAAGCTCGGAATCTCGGGATGTGGGCTTTGCATTCAGGGCTTGGGGTGGTTGAAAATTGAGGTGCATAGGAGCTCTGGATTTCGGGTGGAGTAGGGTTTAGGGTTTAGGGTTTAAAAACCCTCAACCTACTAAACCCTAAACCCCAAGCCCTCCTTCATCTGCTGTCGGTGAGTGTCAGAGGACTTCGTCAGTCGATCATACAGACACACGATGATTCCAGTGAAAATCCTTCAAGTCCCCTCCACGGCTTAGGGTTTGGGTTGAGATATTTTCGGGCGGTAGGGATCCCTCATCTACTATAACCCCGTACCCTATTCCACCAACCCGTCAACCCCTGACTTAACCCTAAAACCAATGAACCATAAACCCCCAACCTGAAAACCCTGAATCCAAAAAGCCTACGCCCACACCTGTGAACTCTTCCCTAAACCCTAACCCCTAAACCCAAAACCCCTAAACCCTAAACCCGTAAACCCTAAACCCTAAACCCTATAACCCTTAAAGCCTAAACACTATAACCCTTAAACCCTATAACCCTATAACCCTAAACCCTAAACCCTGAACCCTCAACCCTACACCCTGTGAACTCTTGGTCATTGCCCAGGCACCGTCCAGCAATCTGGGATCATGTCAAGAGCTTCCTAGGCGCAAGACAGGGGTTGAGTTTAGGGTTTAGGGCTTAGGGCTTGGGGCTTAGGGTTTAGGGTTTAGGGTTTAGGGGCAAGAGCTTTCG
Source organism: Symbiodinium sp. CCMP2456 (assembly GCA_905221635.1). Lineage (NCBI taxonomy): Eukaryota > Dinophyceae > Suessiales > Symbiodiniaceae > Symbiodinium > Symbiodinium sp. CCMP2456. The sequence goes on along the minus strand of CAJNDV010018868.1, from coordinate 22,668 downwards.
GGGTTACAGTAAAGACTAGGGATCTAACATGGCGTATCTAATAGAGCTTCAGGTTGAGAGTCTTGGGGCTTAGGAGCTACAGAAATGCGTGGTGTCTTACAAAGGGTGGTGAATGCTGATTACTTTCGCCTTAGCCCTGATGCCTAAACTTCGCCATCGAGATTGTCGGGCACACCGATTATTCTAATTATTAAGGCCCCTATACCCTAAACCCTTATAATTATGGTAGCGTTAATAGAGCCCTTGAAGGAACCCTTGAAGGAACCTTTTAAAAGGAGCCCCCCAAAAAATCCTATTCTAATTATTGAGGCCCCTATCTTACTTATTATGGAGCCAAACTCTGAACCCTAAACCCTAAACCCCAAAACCTTAAATCTTAAATAACCCCAAACCCCAAACCCTAAACCCTAAACCCTATATTGCTCATTATGGAGCCCGGCTTCCTCCTGGGAGCCAAACTCTAAAGGTCAGGTCTGAGCTCGCGACCTTGAAGCCAAACCACAAAAGTAGTAGAGTACGTTATAGCATAAAAATAGTGTCCCAGAATATATCATAGCAGTCTATAGAATACTATTCGCTGTAATACATTATAGCATATTGTAGTGCTCGATAATATATCATAGCAGTCTATAGTATACTATAATGGGGTGTTTGAGGCCCAGCTGTGTAGGCCAATCGGTTGTCTTGCGGCTTCTCACTTCCACAAGGATCCATGCGGGATGGTATCGGCTAAACTCAACCTCTGCATCATGAACATCATCCTCATCCTCATCATCATCATCATCAGTGTCAGTGTCAGTGTCACTACCACTACTATTGGGAGCATATCGTCAAGGCCCTGATTGCGCATTGATTCCGCAACCATCACAATGACCTCAAAGCGGGCCAAGCTTCATTGGTGAGTGTGATGAAGCCATCGCAGATGAGGGGGACGGTGGTGACCTAGCACCGGCAGATCGCATTCACCCTCTGCACCGGAAGGGTCAGGGACGGGGCATGTCGTCTGCAAGGTTGGCATAGCGACAAGGACTTGCGGAAGGGACACACAGTGACACACATGTAGAAGAATACCGACAACAGCTATCACCTTGGAGACATCATGGTCAAAGCCATAGCCAGCGCCGTCATCACAACATGAGCAGCATCAGCGGCCGCCACACCATAGTCATCGTTCTCATGACGATCGTTGCTGCGGCCAGCACCAGCACCATCATCGCATCAGCAGCATCCTGATCATGCGAAAAGCAGCAACAGTTGCAGACGGCATAGACTGCAGCAAAAGAAGTCGTCAGCATCATGAGTACCATTAAAGTCGCCACCGCCAACGCGGACCCTAACATCGCAAACAACAGCAACAAGCAGCGACTTGCTACCAACAGCAGAAGAGCACTAGTCAGAAGTAACCACCGCTATCACCATAACAGCAACAACCGGGAGAATGAAATGATCGGTAGTTCTACTATTTAGATTATGGTCAATATTCAAGAAGCCAGGGTAAGGATAGGTATACTAATCGAGTTGAACTGATGCAGATAGCAAGACAACGGCATCGTCAGTGTCGTCGTTGTCGCTCTCATCGCGCCGATCACCATCCACAGCACATCAGGGCATCTGATTCATTTCCCATATGCAGCCATCATCATCATCATCATCATCATCACCATCACCAGATCATCACCCGCAGCATCAGGAGCACCGTGGCGTGCATCGTCATTACATCCACTACCCATATCACCATCACCATCATCATCATCATGATCATCATCTTCATCTTCATCTTCATCATCATCGTCATCATCATTAACATACTCATCTTCATCTTCATCTTCATCATCATCGTCATCATCATCGTCATCACCATCATCATCATCATCATCATCATCATCATCATCATCACTTGTCGCCCTCGTGGTCGCTACCATCAACATGCATAACATCCTTTCTTGTCATGCGGGTGATGTCTGGACCTTCGCAAGACTCGCACCAACGAAGACTCCTCACAGTTACTCTGCGAATCCGGCCATCCGAGCCTTGTTCTTGAAGGCGGTCACAATTTCTCCCGCACCTGGGTGCAGAAGAGCTGTACATTGGAGAAAAAGATTTGCATCGCACAACTTACAGTAGTCTCTGCTATCAACTGCAATGATCAATGGTAGGGGCAAATCTCCTGATCTTCAGACATAGCAGGCAACTTCTGGTGCAGAAGTAACCCGATGAGAAGAGAAGGCTCTGGTCATCCTACAACCAAGCCAACTGGATGGTTTGAAATCCCCGGGCTTCTGCCCAACTCATAAACCCTAAACCCTACACCCATATCCCGTAACCTGAAAAGCAACATGCTCGGGAGCCGAGATGCTAGAAGAACCTTCCCTGTAGCTTAGGTCTGGAGGTTAAGATTCCAGCTCTTGGGGCTACCCTGACCTTTAAGACCCTGAACAAAATCGGGATTTAAGCCCCACCCCCTAAACCCTAAGACCCGGAAGCCCTACAAATTCTGGTTTAGAATCCAGGGAATGAAAAATCCAGGGCATCGGGCCTGGCTTAGCCCAGGGTCTAGGATTAAGGGTCTGGGGTTTGGGGTAGCTTTGGATTTGCTTTGGGCTTGGGGTTCAAAGCATATGGGTAGCTCTCCAAATTAATCCCCTTCTGAGGTCCCACAAATACTACGGCACCCGTATTAACAGCACCCTAAAAGGGACCCTAGCTCGAAAATCTGAAGATGCTGGGTGCAGGGGGAAGTTCAGAGCCCGTCGCGCAAGGTCAAGACTTGAAGATCGTACTAGGCAATACTGGGGATACAGTTGCCCCTAAAGTCTAAACCCTAAACCCTAAACCCTTGCAGAAAGGGGGCTTCTTTATCAGTGGCCTGCATTATTGGGACTAAAAGCGCACAACATTTCGAGCCTGAGCCTGGAATTCAGGATTCACGACTTCGTTTTTAAGGCTTTAAGGTTTAGGGTTTGCTGGGAAGTAGTTTGGGGTCGCGAGAGCTAGATTTGGGTCGGACTACCTTTTTGGAAGTCGCAGCTCTACTACATTCGAAACTGCATCCATGCAGCTATTACCCCGCTTCAGCCTGAGCCTAACCCCGACCGAGTTCGGATCTTGGCTGAAACCCGAGGGAAGCCGCGACATTCAGGACATTTCAGATCATACGGCTTTAGGTTTAAGATCTAGGGTCTCCATTGTAGTTCCTTTTTGGGAATACCTTATAAAAACCAAAAAATGGAACTACAATGGAGACTATAGGCAGGCCATGGGACTGAGTGACCAACTCTTCAGGTTCTCAGGGCTTCGCTTTGACGCTTCGGGGTTTTCGAAGTTCGGAATTGAGGGCCCATCGGGGTTGCCATCAACTCTGCGGCTCTAGAGCCCTAAACCCCTCAACCCTAAGCACTAAACCCTAAGTTCTAAACCCAAACCCTAAACCCCTAAATCCTAAATCCTGAATTTTTAAACCCTAAATCCGTACTAAATCCTAAAGGCCCTAAACCCTAAACCCTTCACCAATCAGATGCCTGACAGGGCACACCACATGCGCTTCAACAGCTCTGGAGTCTGGACGGTCACCACGCTCCTCAGGGCAGCAACTCTTCTACGGTCTATGGTTTGGGGTTTAGGGTCTAAGGTTTGGGGTTTAGGGTCTAGGGTTTAGGGTTTAGGGTTTAGGGTTTAGGGTTTAGGGCTTAGGGTTTAGAGGTTTGGGTTTGGGGCTTATAGGGTTTAGGGTTTAGGGCTTAGGGTTTAGAGGCTTGGGTTTAGGGCTTATAGGGTTTCGGGTTTAGGGCTTAGGGTAGCTATCATTTCTAGCACTACCACCACTGCCACCACCAACGCCACGACTCCCCCTACTGCTGCTACTACGACGACGACTGCCTCTACTGCTCTACTGCGACACCAACGACCACGACGAGCACTACTACGACGACGACTACGACAACTACTTCTTGTCAGCGAGCTCGTGCGAGCGCATGCCTTGCGGAGCATGCCGGCAGGTGAAAGTGAGGGCGCTAGAGTGGCTTCACAGGATGTGCCTGCGGCAAGCTCCTAAACCCTAACCCAAGATCCTAAACCCTAAACCCGAGATCCTAAACCCTAAACCCTAAACCCCAAACCCTAAACCCTAAACCCAAGCACGCCCAGCGTCTTGGTCGTGGCACGGATCGTGTCGAAAATCAGGTCCAAGTCCTGACATCGAGTAGGGTTTAGGGTTTGGGGTATAAGGGGTTCTCTAAGGAGCGGTCCTCTAAGGGGTCTTTCAAGGAGTTCGTCAGGGATTTTGGGATTTAGGAATCAGGGTCTCATGAACAGATTTACAAGTTAGGGGCTGAGTAGTTCGGGTTTGGGGTTTGAGGTTCGGGGCTCTTGGTTTGGAGGTGGGAATCGAAGTCCGCGAAACGCATTCGATGCTAGCGTTGGGAAACTGCAGCGGCGTTATTCGGGCCAAGAAAGCGAGCAGCAGTGGCAGCGATAGAAATTCAACTGCTGTGTAAGCAGCGTGCATCGTAATGGCCGAATACATACGATAAAATCCCAAAGAACCCTAAACTCTAATCCCTAAACCCTAACCCCAAGTCCCTCAACTCTACAAGCCTACACCCTCAAAACCCCCAAAGCCCCAGAACCCTAAAAGCCGTAAATGTCCGAAAAACTTGAAGCCCTAAACCCCTGAACATCCCTGAACCCTAAACCCAAATCCTAAAACTCAGGTTCCAGCCCTGAAGCTCGAACTTTCCAAGGGGTCCTCCAGCTGATCGGAATCCAAGAAAACGTTGGCTGAGCTGTGCCTGGGGTTTAGGATTTACGTGTTTCGGGGTTAAGAGCTTACCCTAAACGCTAAACGTTACACCCTAACCCTATGAGCCCTCTGAGCCCTAAACCCTAAGCCCTAAAGCGCTGAGAGCTTGGCGCCTGGCCTGTGTGGGTTTTGGGTTTAGGGGACAAGGTATACCCTAAACCCTAAACCCCCAAACCCCTGAACTCCTGAACCACTGAACCCCCCTAAACCCCTACTATAGGGGCCTCAACAATTACCTATACGGGGGCCCCAAAACCCTAGTCTAATTATTAAGGGCCGTACGGCAGAAATAAAAGCGAACGTAAAAGTAAGAAGAAAGGTAAATGTAAAAAAGAGGCTTCACAAGTAAGAGGAAAAGGACATGCAAACGTCAGGCGAACAGACAATTTGGTAGTTTATGGGGCTAAGTTTTCTATCGTGGAATAGCGATAAGACGAAACAGAAAGATAATGGTGGCAAGAAAGAGGATCAACATCAATCGTTTACGTAGCCGGAGTTAAGTGGAGTGAGCCTCAAAATCGCTAAGAAAAGCGGTCTACCCTGTGCCTGGCAACAAGAAGCTTGATGAGGCGGCAAAGACTGCCAGCACCTGTGCAGAACAAGAACAAAGAGCTGGGCTGTGCGATTGGGGTCGGAAGCATGAATGAAAGCAATGCCTTGAACCGTGGCAGCACCGCAGTACCAGTACCAGTCCGAACCAAGCACGCTTCCTTGTCAACTACATGCTATCAGTGCTTGTGAACCACTACTGGTATACTCGTACTAGCTAGAGGGATCTCTCGTCTCTGTCTGCAAAGGTCTGACCAAGATAAGTTTAGGCCGGGCAAAGGGAAGTAGGTTGTCGAGCATCATCCTGGCTTCTGGCGATGCTGTAGTTGGAAACTTAGAAACTGAGACTGGACGTAGACTACAACCACAGTGCCATGATTACTGCTACTACTGTGGCAACAGCGACAACAAAAAACAACGACGACAACCAAAACCACAATTACAGCAACAGCAACAGCAACTACGACGACGACCAGTGCTTACTGCTACTACTACTTACTACTTACTACNNCTACTACCTACTACCTACTACTCACTACTACTACTACTACTACTACTACTACTACTACTACTACTACCACTACTACTACTACTACTACTACTACTACTACTACTACTACTACTCTGCGACAACAACTACTCTGCGACAACAACTACTCTGCGACAACAACTGCTGATACTTCTCCATAAGGCCAAGATCTTACCAATAAGTATAATTCTTCATATTCGCAGCCTACCATCAGCGGGGGATCAGCTTCCTTGCGCAGGCCAGACGCTAGACCAGCTCAGCCCTGGCGAAAGTTCTTCTGCTTGCTTTCATTTCGCCGTATCCACGCAAACATCGCATGGGGAGTTCTCTAAATTAGGGTCCCTTTTCGGGTCCCCAATATGATAATACGGCACCCCTACAAAAAGGACCCTACAATCCTACAAGGGGCCCTAGTTTGAAAACCACCCGCATGGACAAAACCCCAAGACACAGAACCAGACGCAAGCTCTACCCGAGACCACAGACGAAGCTTTCGAGACTTCGGACTCATGGTGTATATTCACGGTTTAGGGTTTAGGGTTTAGGGTTTAGGGTTTAGGGTTTAGGGTTTAGGGTTTAGGGTATATTCTTCTTCGTCCAGGGATTAGGGGTTCAGGGCTTAACAGCCAGATAACAACAAGGCTCCTTTCAGTGTGTGGAGATTGAAATAGCAGCATGGAAGATTCAGGGCAAGCTACTCATCATGGAGTATTCCTGCAATAAAGTCCTGCTCACAACGAACTTCCCTTCGGAAAGCTTTTGGAACCTCCTTTGTGGTGGCAGAGGAAGATGCCGAACATGGCTTTCGGCGCAAAGTGACGGAACACTGCGAAACCTCAGATTTCGCAACCGGATTCCCTGCACCCCGAGGGGCTTGGCAAGCTTTCGGCGCCTCTGCTGCAGGGCCATATAGGGGCCATCGTAAATATAGTTTCTTTTTGGGAAAACACAAGGTGAGACGATGAGTAGTTATTCCGACGTGTTTTTTGCTGGGCAAGTATCAGGGGCGACTTGGGGCATGGCGCTTGGGTTCCAGGGCACGGATTCCGGGATGCAGGGATTCGGGTTCTGGGATAACCCTAATCCCTAAACCCTCCACTTTCGACCCGCGAGGCCGCAACGCATCAATGGATTCAAAGGGCTTAAGCCCAAACCCCTAAACCCTAAACCCTAAACCCTAAACCCTAAACCCTAAACCCTAAACCCGAAGCCCTAAAACCCTAAAGCCCCCCAAAAGGCCATGCAGGCGAGGAAGCCCACGGCTCCCAGGCCCGCGAGGAGCGGACCGAGCACAGCGAAGAGGAGCAGCCAGCCCAGCATCTCGGTGGACTGCTCCTTTTGGGTTTAGGGGTTAGGGTTTAAGGGTTCAGGGTTTAGGGTTTAAGGGTTCAGGGTTCAGGGTTTAAGGGTTAAGGGTTCAGGGTTTAGGGTTTAGGGTTTAGGGTTTAGGGTTTAGGGTTTCCTACTCCTTTTTGGTTCAAGCTCCTTTTGTGGCTTTTCTGGGGCTTTAGGGTTTCTAGGCATCGGGCTTCGGTTTAGTGGTTTAGGGTTTAGGGTTTAGGGTTTAGAGGTTTAGGGTTTAGGGTTTAGAGGTTTAGGGCTTAGGGTTCAGAGGGTTCGGGTTTTGGGTTAGGCTTTAGATTTTAGGCTTCAGGGTTCAACGTATAGATCTATTATTTTCGCCGATGCCCGAGCTGCTTCCGCAGCAGGTCCAAAATGCTGCAAAAGACAGTCAGTTGTAGAATTGGAAGTTCAGGCTTCTCGGGTTGAACTTCCCTAAACCCTAAACCCTAAACCCTAAACCGTATGGTTTGGGGTCTGGGAATGGAGGGGCCCACGGCCCATCAAGGCCTTGTCGATCTCCAGCAGAGGAGCAGCTCCGAGCAGGACCACCTGTGGAATGGCGGCTTAGGAGTTGAACTTACGGTTTAGAGTTCCATCTTCTTCTTATTATTTGCATCATAATGAGTTTTACTATTGTTGTTATTGGTATTGTTCTTGTTATGTTTAGAGTTCTAGGGTCTAGTTTAGGGCGCATCATGTTTAGGGCTTAGGGCTTTAGGGTTTAGGGTTCAGGGCTTGGTGTTTGGATGCAGAGGATGAAGTCTTAGAATCCTTACGGCGATTATGTATATATGTATTCTCTAAATTAGGGTCCCTTTGGGGGTCCTTTTTATAAGGGTGCCGTACTATATTGGGGACCTAGAAAGGGACCCTAGTTTAGAGAACTACATATATATATATATATTCATGTATCTATTTTTCCTCAGGCTGATTACTTTAAACAAAAGCCGTCGACAGGCTGAGGCTACATCCTGAAGCCTGAACTCTTCAGCCCCACGGCAGACCCCAATCGAAAGTCTGTGAACTGAAGCGAAGATTGCCAAGTCCTACGATTTCAGGGTCTAGGGTTTAAGGGCTCAGCGTTTAGGGTTTTAGGGTTTAGGGTTTAGGGTTTAAGGGATTTGGGTTCACGGGTTTCGGATTTACCTGAAGCGCGAAAAATCCAACGCTGGAAGGCCCAAAGCTCAACGCCTTGCTTCCCTGAAGAGACAGGCTTCCGGGCGTGGTTGTGGAGTTGTTGCAGCAGGGTTCAGGAGGAGGCTGCCTAGGTTGTGGAGTTTTGGGTGTGTGGCTTGTGGCTCAAAGCTTCTCATGTCTGGGGTTGCCCAAGAAGGCACACCTGGAGGAAACCCGTCATCACCAAGTCGGCATAGTTGGCCTGAAATGGGAGTTTCCGAAAATTGGGGTACCTTATTTTGGGGTCCTTATAATAAGGATCCTATTATTTAGGGTATTATATTAGGGTCCCCTATTTTTGGAGATCCCCAAATGGAAGGTTTAGGATCTTGAAGGGAGACCTGCGGACAGTTTCGGATCTTCGACTGGGCCAGGGCCGCTTCAGGTTTGACTTTGGCAGTGTTGGAAATGACATCCTGAACCCTTCGGTCGGTGCAGTCAGCTTCGTTTAAGAGATCCATTGAACCCTAAACCCTAAACCCTAAACCCTAAACCCTAAACCCTAAACCGGCTTTTGCTTGGGGATTTGCGGGCGGTGTCGACCCTGAGCCGTCGTAAACTATTACAGGGCCTCCCTCGGTGTACATACATACATACATACATACATACATACATACATACGTACATACATCATAAATACCTAAATACATACATACCTGCATACATAAATGCATGCATGCATGCATTCGTTCATACATTCATTTCATTTCCTTCTACTTCATTTCCGTTCATTCGTTCATTCATTCATTCATTCAATCAATTCATTCATTCATTCATTCCATTCATTCATTCATTGATTCATTGATTCATTGATTCATGCATTCATTCATGCATTCATTAATTCATTCATTCTTTCTTTCTTTCATTTCATTTCATTTCATTTCATTTCATTTCATTTCATTTCATTTCATTTCATTTCATTTCATTTCATTCATTCATTCATTCATTTAATTCATTCATTCATTCATTCATTCATTCATTCATTTCATTCATTCATTCATTCATTCATTCATTCATTCATGCATTCATTCGTTCATTCATTCATGATTTCATTGCATTCATTCAATCCTTCTTTATTTCATACATACGTGCTTCATTGCATGCTTGATTACATATGTATATACACCTCCCCACCCACCTGCCTGCCTATGTATGTATGCACGTACACCTAAACATATGCAGAAGCTTACGCACGCGCACACACACACACACACATATATATATATATATATATATACACTCGCGCACACACACACACACATACACAAATCTACACATATACATAATCATCTACCATGAGAAGTCGTATTTCAACGAAACCCACTCCAGGAGAGGTGTCATGCCACGTTCCTAAGTTCGAGCCCACAGCAACGACTTCAGCTTCTGATCCACTAAGCTTCGGATACGGGACACACAGCAACCTTACAGCCAGCCTACAACTCTTCGGTTCAAGGCTCATAGATGAGGAGGGTTCGAGCTTTACATTCCGAATTCCGCCACCCGTGCTACAAATGGACCATTAGAACTTCCCCCACACCCGAAGGAACCCTCAACAACATGTCTAGAAAGCACTTCTGAATCCCTTGTATATGGCCCTGATAGCACCCCTTATGAAGCACTTATGAACCCCTATGAGAAGTCCCTTCCTCATTAAACCCTAGACCCCTAACCTAAACCCCTGAATCCAAAACCCATACACCCGAAACCCCTGAACCCAAAACCCTAAACCCCTAAACCCTAAACCCTTAAACAATAAACCCTTAAACCCTTCAACCTTTAAACCCTTACACCCTTACACCCTTGAACCCTAAACCGTTCAACCCATCAACCCTAAACCCTAAACCCTAAAACCCCAAACCCCTAAACCCTTAAACCCTTAAGCACTAAACCCTTAAACCCCAAACCCCCAAACTCTTATACCCCTAAGCCCTAAACCCTGAACCCTAAACCCTAAAACCCTAAACCCTAAAACCCCAAACCATCCTCTTTGAAGCACCGGGCCTGTGGGGTACGCCAGGGCCAGCTCCTGACCTGCTCCAGAGAGAGTTCACCCCCAAGGGGTTTAGGGGTTTAGAGTTTA
>CAJNDV010018857.1:14958-28299 GCA_905221635.1 Symbiodinium sp. CCMP2456 | reverse complement strand
TTAGGGTTTAGGGTTGAGGGCTTTCGGGTTTAATATAGGGGCCTTAATAACTAGAATAGGGTTTAGGGGTATAGTATACTATACTGAAAGAAAGGAACCTCCAAAACCCTGTTGGAATTATTAAGGCCCCTACAGAAGGATTGTTTAGGGTGTCAGGGTTAATTAAGGCCCCTACAGAAGGATTGTTTAGGGTGTCAGGGTTAATGAGTCTTGTTCCCTGGACCCGTATCAACTCCATCATACTCTTTGGCCATATGTGGCCTGTGGTCAGGCTCACAAGCTCCGTGGGGCTTCTCAGAACCCCTAGCCCAAATCGTCAGATGCTTTTGGAGCACTTGTGGGCTTTGGGCCCAAGATTTCACGGCTCCCAGCTTCTTTGTTTGGGGATGCCGGGGGGCTGGTTTAGGTATAGCGATTACCCCGAGAGCCCAATACCTCTTACTTAAGGAATATACCTTAACTTAAATTATAAGGGAGTTCATATTATGATTTAAGCTATATTCCTTAATTAAGGGATATTGGGCTCTCTGGGTACTGGCACGTTCAGGGTTTAGAGTTTAGGGTAGGGGCTTCAGGTTAGGGTTACAGTAGAAGCCAAAGAGTTGGAAACCCAATCGCCTCAATCCTGAAGAGCAATGTATAGGGCTAGGGGTTCCCAGCACTAATTGTCCTCAATCCGGTTTCCAACTTTTTGGAGGTTCAGGCTTTGAAGTGCCAAGCCCAGGCGGTGAATGGAAGCAGTCGTTGCAGATCCTGGCATGGATGCTCCGGGCCACATCTCAGCCCAATCCCGTGAGCTACAACGCGGCCATCAGCGCTTGTGAGAAAGGCTTGAAGATTTTTTGAAGAGTCCAGATAAACCTTAAGCCCTACAGCGCGCCCTAAATCCTAAATGCCAGGGGCCCAGACCGGGCACTTTTGCAAAGAGGCCCTTGATTCCTACACTTCATCAAGCCCAATGCTTAAGCCCTACCGTATACCTGAAGTCCTGGGATTTCGTTCGGGAGCCTGGTGGAGCTCAGGATTCCTTTTTTTTTTAAGGGTTTAGGGCTTAGGGTTTAGAGTTTAGGGTTGGGGGGTGTTTCCCCTGTCTCCTTCGATGAAGGGGGGGGGATGGTTTGGATTCTGGTTATCCGCGAGTCCAGGATCGGTTTTAGGGCTTTTCGGGTTTAGGGTGTGTCTATACATGATGAAAAAAAACCTCAAAAAACCGTTTTTGGGGGCTAAACCATGAGTCCTAAGCCCTGTAGGTAGGTAGCGTTTGGAAGACCTTTGTGGGCTCGCATGGGATCTACGAGAGGCTCAAGGCCAGAGCAGGGAAGCCCCAACGTGTGAAGCCGCCAAGCATCCACCGCAGAGCATGTTTAAGCCCTACAAGGCGTATGCTAGAATACGTAGTATAAATAGCCAAACATGGGATAATCTATTACCATACCGTAGAATATGTGCCCTGGTGCTTTGGCAGCAGAAACGAGTTCAGTGTCAAGCATTGTTTTTCACCGGCGAGCGACACAGATCCTGCAACCACAGGCCACGACTCGGCCACGACTCGAAACTTTAAACCTTGCCGTGACTCCCTAAACGCTGGCAGGTGGGCTTTGGAAGACAGCAGCTCAATTGCTTGGCATGCTCGTATCTCAGCTGAAAGCCAACGAGATCGGCTTCTTCGCTCTTCAGTTCGCAAGCTTTGCTCTTTCTTCTTGTGTTGTGTGCGTAAACCTCATTTCGTGTTTGCAAGCTCTAGTGCTGATGTCAGTTTGGAATATGTATGCTAAAAGAATATGCTAAAAACAGTGGCAAGTAGCAGTAAAATTTAAATAACAGCGGTATGTATTCCAGTATTACTCTAATACAAAAGAAGAATATCAACTTTGGCAGACTGAACTTTGCCGCCATATGAGCCGGACAACGAAGGCTTCTCTGCATCCATCAACGCTTGTGAGCGGGCTGTTAGGTCTAGGGCGAAGGGTTGAGATTTTTAGGGTTAAACGGATTAAGATGGTGGCCTTTGTAGTTACCTATATTCTTTTGGGGTTCCTTAATAGTTATAAGTATAGTACAACATACCCCCCCAAACGCTATTCTAAGTGTTAAGGGCTCAGAACCGGCGCTGCGGGCGATGATTTTTGGTTTCGGGCGTTTTGGCACCACGACCCGAAACCCTATATACCCTAAACCCTAAACCCTAAACCCTAAACCCAATTCAATTCCTGAGGGTTGCCTGTCTTTCGCGGTTTCTGAGAGCTTTGGACCGGAACTCCGACCTCGACCGCGTCTAGGCTGTGGGCTAGGGCTTAGGGTTTAGGGTGTGTGTGTGTGTGTGTGTGTGTGTGTGTTTAGGGTTTAGGGTTTAGGGTTGGGGTTTAGGCCTGTAGGCTATTGGTTTTGGGTTTATGACTCGCGCGTGTCGAGTCCCTGCGTTCTCCAGCTTGCCGACTGTCTGCCATCCGCCCCCAAAAAAAGACGGGAAAGGGTGTTTCGGCTTGGGTTTGCTGGGCTGTACTACCTCAGAAAAAAAATCTCCCCCAAAATAGCGATAAACAGTTAAGCCTAAATCCTAAACCCCATAAACCCTAAACAGTTAAACCTGTCTGAACCCCATAGTTTGGAGTTTTGAGGTATCCTGGTTTGGGGCTCGAACCTGCATGCCGCTGCCCTTTTGCCTCAACAAAAGCAGGGCTAAGCCATTCTAAGCCCTGAGCCCATAACATCCCTTTATAACCCTAAACCCTAAACCCTATAATGGCCCTAAACCCTGAGCCCTATAAACCTTGAACCCTACAAACCCTGAACCCTGAACCCTAAACCCCCTAAACCCTTGGCCCGAAATCCTGGAATATTCTGGGCCCCAAGCCCGAAAGGCCCTGAAGCTCAGGGGGCAGAGCCGGGTCTGCTTAGGGTTTAGGGTTTAGGGTTTAGGCTGAAATCCTCTCTTCCGCAACACACCCGGGGCCCCCTCCCTTTCTCAAGGCTGCTTTGATTCATCCCGGAACCCTAAACCCTATAAACCCTATAAACCCTAAACCCTATAAACCCTAAACCCTATAAACCCTATAAGCTCTAAACCCCATAAACCCTCAACCCTAAACCCTAAACGCCCTCAAAAAACTGGACCCGAGAGCCGAACAAAACGCCGAAAGCCCTGAACTCCAAAGCCGAAAGCCTTGACGTTCCGCCCCAAGGCCGGGACCCTGAACCCTGGACCCAAAAAACTGCCGATGCCACAAGCCTATAAACCCTAAACCCTAAATCCCTAAAGCCCTAAAGCCCTAACCCCAGAAACCCTAAACCCTCAGGGTTTAGGGCACAGACTGTGAGACTCTGAAGCCCGAACCTCAAGCTCCTTTTTTCCCGAACAGCTGATCTCTCAGCTGAAGTTGAAGTCCCCCCCCACGTGCTAAAGCAAGCCCCAGAAGTTGAAATCCGGTCTAAGGACACATAGTGCTGGGATCCCCGGTGCATTACTCTTAAGGATTGAGGCTATTGGGTTTCCAACTTTTAGGGCCCCGAACCCCAAACCCCAAACCCTAAACCCAAAACCAACCCACAAACCCTAAACCCCAAACCCTAAACCCTAAACCCCAAACCCCACACCCCAAACCCTAAACCCTAAACCCCTACACATAGACTCAACCCGACCGACTCCTGGCGCCCACGAGTGTGAAGGTCGGCTCCCAGCCTCCTCTGGTGCTTTCGATCCTCAGAGACCTGGAGCGCACTGCATGGCCCTTCCTGGAGGTGCTGAAACAGTTACCGAAAGGGTTTAGGGTTTAGGGCACTGCGTGGCCCTTCCTGGAGGTGCTGAAAAAGTTACCGGGGGGCTGTGGGGTGATATTGGGCTTTGGGGTGATAGGGTGCCAGGGTTTGAGGTCTAGGGCCCAAAGGATTTACGGTATGAGGTATTGTTAGGGCGGCTAGGTTTCAGGCAGCTGTTGTCCATGAGGCAGTAGTATTATTACTTCTCCTAGCACGTGTGCCAGATCTTTTAATAAGCTTGCTGTCACAATTGTCGCTTCTTTCTCTGGCTGGCATACCCGTAAATGAGTGCACTCCCATGTGACGGCATTCCGTGTTATGACTGTCCGTGTGTCACGGAGGTCCTCGCCCAAATGGCACAAGACACAGACTACTGGTCAAGAGTCTATGCACCGTGACAAAAGCAACTGCAAGGATTCCTTTCCTTAATGACTCCGTTTCCTTTTTGGTTCAACCATCTTTACGTTTAGGATCCTACAAGGGAGGAACTACAACGCAGACTACAGGTGGTGCTACAGCTGCCTGCCATGGTTCTGGAAACGGTGATGGCCACTGAAGTGGCAGCAGCGATTGTAAAGATGCTGATGCAAGTGCCCCTATGCTCCATTATAGTTCCTTTGGTGGTGTATGTTAAGGATCCTATAAGGTAATCCCAAACAAGAACTACTATGGAGCCTGTGGGTAATGACGTGGTTGGCCTTTACACGGCTACATTCATCGACATTCATAGCATGAGCTACATGAGGAAAGTTACACTATAGTAAAAGCCCAAAGTTGGAAACCCAATAGCCTCAATCCCTAAGAGTAATGTTGGGGGGAATCCCATCCGATTTCCAACTTTTTGGGGCTTACTATATCTGAAAGCTGAACGGGTCAAGTAGCTGTTGTTCAACATCATCGAGGTGGGGAATCCTGCATTACCCAGAGAGCCCAATACCCCTTAATTAAGGAATATACCTTAAATTATAAGGGACTTCGTATTATGATTTAAGCTATATTCCTTAAATTAAGGGATATTGGAGTCCCGAGGCCTGTCCTGAGCCGGCCGTTGCCTCCAATCCAATACCATAGCGGAAAAACCATTGCTGCATTTCCAGACGCTGCTTGTCCGAAAGCAAAGGCCAGAGCAAGCGAATCGCCGCCATATATAGGGCGTTGTCCGCCAGTTCCCCAGCATGATGCGCCACCATGGCCGCATCGGCTTCCCCTGCCTGGTCCAAAAGCGAGGCATACACTGCTCGCTGCAGGTGCTGCATGGCCATCGTCCGTGGCGGCAAGGGGGCTGCTGGGAGCTGCTCCAACCAAACCAGGTCGTTGGCTGGCATATCTTCCTCCAGCATGCATCGGAGAGCCGCCGACATATGCTCCAGATCTTCTCGTCGCTGCGGCGACAAATACTCCGAAACGTTATACTGCAGGTTGCGAGCTGAGTCCCTGTCATGGCCTTTTCGGTACTCTCTGTACTGTGCTGCAGCTTGCCGAGCAGGGAAGCGTTGCTTGAGTTCCCTTTCCAGCTGCTTCCAGCAGATGGCCTTGACAAGCTCCTCCGTAAAGGACTGCTTCTTGAGCGCGAAGTCGAAGCCTCGGTCAGGAGGAGGGGCCGGATCGACCCGAGCCTCCACGTCAGCATCGCTGTCAAAAAGGCAGCTGTCCACATCATCCTCATCATCCACCGAACTGTTGTCCGTCGCGTATGACTCATCCAAAGAGGCACTACAGGCCTCCGAACGCGGCATGCGTCCCGACAAGGGGCACCCTTTTAAATCTGGCATGGGAAAAACTTTTAGAAGGAACCGAAGACCACAAAAAGGGAAACAGGGCCCCCTACGGGACTTCATTCCAAGGCATGTTCCCTAAACCCAGCTGAGATCTGGCATGGGATATACTCTTATTAGTAACCGAAGACCACAAGGGCCCCCTGAAGACCTAATTCCAAAGCATGTGCCCTGAATGCCAAACCCCAAACCCTGGGGTTTAAGCTTTTGGGGTTTTGGGGTTCAAGAGGTCCCAGGCTTTTGGTTAAAGACGCTGCAGTCTTAGGGCTTAGCACGTAACGGTTAGGGTTTAGGGTTCAGGGTTTAGGTGTTAAAGTTTACGGTTTAAGGAGTCACTAAGGTAATTAGAAACAGATTGAACTGACCAAGTTCCATGAACCTCCAAGGATTCCTATAGTGCCCGGTTTAGGGTTTAGAACCCTTATAGCTCCCTTTAAGGAGCCCTTTAAGCTACTCAGTACCATGCTCTAGGCTCATCTCGAGGGTTCATAGGGAATGTACAAGTTTGAGTGGGTTTTGGGTTTAGGGTTTAGGGTTTCCAAGCCGCTTTGTGTGAGGATTTGCAGGCTGTAGCGTCTGATGTCTAAGAGGTTCAGGAAGTTTAGCGTTGTTTAAGTTAACCTCTAAACCCTAATAAGGAACGACTTCAAAACCCGTAAAACCCCCAAGCCCTACACGGTAACAATCTATAGATCCCGTAAGAACCCCTCGAAGTATTGAACATTAGTTTGGGGCTTAGGGCTTAGGGATCAAACCCCTAAGTGTATCACGCTCTGCCTGCCAGGCTTTGCATGCGTTGCACGGCTGCATCTGCGGCCTCCACGTGCTCCTGCAGCAGGGCTTGCTAGGGCTTGGGGGTAAGGCGTTTAGGGTTTAGGGTTTCTCAACCATAATCATGGTCATCGTTGATGATACAGCCGAGGTCAATCATATCATCATCGTCGTCGTCATCATTACCGCGATCATCAGCATCATCCAATCATGAGACCTCAGCGTGACAGCGACCTCATCACAATCAGCGAGCCATGCCATGTTCACCGCCAGTGTGTAATCGCTGCTACCTCGCACGCTGAATGCTGCATTCCACGTGGCAGTAACTGCTTTCATGCCTCTTCTACTGCATGCTCGCTTCGCGTGTCGTCACATCAGTTAACCTTGCGATGCCGCAGAGTACTTGCAGTTCAGCACATCCGCATGCTGGCAATTGACCTCCCCCAAAGTCTCAACTCAATAGACAATGTAAAGTACCTGAAATACACAAGAACCGGTCAACACGGTTCCATGAAACAGGAGCACAGCGTGAGACGATACGATGCAGACTCACACATACTAACACTGAAGTTTCAGGGGTAGTTTTTCAGCGAGTGATAAGAACATTCGTTTGGGGCTTCACAGCGACCCCTCCTAAACCCACTTACTGCGGCCCGTCTCCTTCATGCTGAAGACGACATGGTTCTTCCGGCGCCCTGTCGCATCCAACTGGAACTTGCGAACCTCAGCACCGCAGAGACTAACCCTAAGGGTCCATGTACCCAAATCGTAGAACATCAGCCCTAAAGTACCCAAATAGGGACTACATTAAGGCCAATGTTCTACTATTTGGGTACATGGACCCTTAGGGTAATATAAAGCCTACGGAAAAAGCCATGCGACTCAGCAACTTCAACGGCTCCTTGAAAGACTCGAAAAAGGGATCCTTGAAGGGTTCTGTAGCGTCGGGTTTTGAGGTTGCAAATTTGGTAAAATGCTTATCACTTCTACATACTTCAAGCCACTTCTAGCCCCGATTCACTATAAGTGTCGATCCCAAGCGTCCCCAAAATTGGTTCGGGTTCCTTAATCAACCAATCAAGCCTTTGACACTCCTCCGACATCAGCCCCTAGCATCCGGAGGCGGCCTCGGGGGGGTGCCTCCGCCGGGTGTCCCCCTGGACTTGCGGTTCCCGCTTCTTCTTATCGGAAGCTGTGCCATCGAGCCGAAAGGAGCGTCTGGATTTGTCACATCATTGGATGTTGACGATCGTGCAATTGTTAACATGATGCAGCATGCACAACCAACAGATCCTCCAGGATCTCGCCATAGCCAGGAGCGTTCCAGCTTGTGCTTTAAGACTGCAGCGTTTGATTCTGTGTTGCCGCCCATGCTGTGGCAATTTCGAGGGTTTATAAGGATGTTGAGTGCTACCTAGCATATGAGCCAATATAGGGTCTGACGAGAAAGCAACTGAACCTGGACTCTAAACCCTAACGTAGGGGCGTTATAATGATTACCTATAATATTTTCGGGGCTCCTTTGTAAATTATACTTTAAAGGAGGCCAAAGCCCTATAATTAAGGCCTCTATATTGAACATGTGCTGAAGCCCTGAGTTCTCCAAAACCTTGTTCCAGTTATTATGCCCCTCTGGTATATAGCCCCGCCCCCCCCAAGAAAAAAACAAATCCTATTCCGTGTGTTAAGGGCCGTTTTGTACCGAACTTAATAAGGTGATCTTTTGACTACGATTTCAATGTAACGCCGACTCGCCAGGTCGAACAACCCTAGTGCTCTAGACTACTATACTTGTTGTTTTTTTGTTAAGGGCTCTTTTCCGTCCGCACAAGTCTTCGAGCATCTGTAATATAGGGGTTTACGGTTTAGGGCTTGACAAACCGAATATCTTGTTTTTTGGGGTACAACACAGTAAACTTATACAAAAATACCAAGGAATGATGTTGGTGTTTATCCAACCACTCTTCCAAAACCCTAACCGGGAAGCCCTAAACCTTCAACCTTCAACCCTCAACCCTAAGCCGCAAACCCTAAAGGCTAAGTACAGAGGTCCACGGTTCCGGCGTCCTGCGCCAAGACACTCCAGAAACCGTCACAGCATATCCTACGGCTCCAAAGGACCCGAGTTTAAGGGGGTTTAGGGTTTAGGGTGCGTGAAAATTTTGTAGGTTAGTACTTGGGAGAGTATATGACCTTCAGGGGTAGGGGTTCCGCTCATATGATTAAGGTATACCCCTGTTCCTAAATACGAGGTTTGGGAAGACAATGCTAAACCCTTAAACCCTAATTACTTCAGAAAAGACGTCTATGTTTTGAGCCAAGCAGCTCTCTCAGCATTTGCGTCCAGCTGCTTCTTGACCTTCCAACTTGGACATCCCAAAAAGCCACAGGCCCCATAGTAGTTCCTTTTTGGGGCTCATATGTAGAATCCCATAAGGTATAATCCTCAAAAGGACCTACTACGGGGCCTTTGAGTAAAAACCACCAGAACGCCGTCCATCTGCTCAACCTCCTAAAATGTCGGAAACTTCCGTACAAACTCTTCGTAAAGCCCCACACGATTCTGGTAAAATCCCTAAACCCTAAGCCCCGCTGCTGGCCCATACATGGGCAGTTCTCTACATGAGGGTCCCATTTTTTTTGGACCAAAAACACACCCAATTTAGTGAACAACCCTAAACCCTAAACCCCTGATCAACCCGCTGGGCTCAGAATATGACTCTTCACTCCCATGAACTATAGGGATAAACTTCGGGGTGTCGCAGCGACACATCCAAGCGCCAGCAGCTCGACCGGAACTCGAGCATTCTGCGAGGAGCCCCACGCCAGTCAAGGCCCCTGAAACTTTACGCCGAAGATTTACAAGATTTCTCCGGCCTGCATGAGACCACGTACAAGGTGGTGATAGTCTGTGATGAGGCTTATGGCAGCACGCTCCGGTGTTCATAACGCTTTCATGCTACACAATAGGCAGGGCTTGCACCTTACTGCCTCTGGGCGCTTAGCCGGAGGCTCGTCACGCGTTGCGGTGTCACGGCCCGCTGCGGAGAACATTGCGAGCGGCCGGGGATGAAGCATCGATAGAAACTCGGTGCTGTCAAAGACCTTGCGAAAAGCATCATCGCACGGCCTGGTGCCCCCCGCCTTGATGTTTGGTCTGCATGCAGCAGGACAAACTGACGATCAGCCTGTTCGATTTGCTTCAAGCTGACACGGGCATACTGGGGAGGGGGATCGGCACATTGCTGCCACTCGATGTCCTGCTGACGAGCCGACTCGTAGACTGCGACGGCTCGGTCTATGAGGGAATCCGCGGGCTCGAGTAGAGGGTTTTGGGGTAGAAGGGCTCATAATCAAACGAGGCAAACCCACTCTTGTACTCTCACTATACAGGGTTTTAGGGTCTAGGGTTTCCGGGCTCATGGCGTAAGACTTTGGGAGTTGCACCTTTTAGGCCTTGGGGCTTGAGGCATGATGAAATGGAGATTGGTAGCACCCTACTATTTCATTTCGAACTCCACTGTCCTTGTCCCGAACCATGACACAATAAGGATCATAAGGGTTCCTTTAAAGGTTCCTGCAAAGGCTCCACTAAGGGTCCTCACAAAGATGGAATCATCAGGAGAAGCGTCAGGTGTGCAGTTCGCGCACGCAGGTGCCAAAATGAGACGCAACCACTCGAATCAGGATCTTGCTTAGGGCTCGACGGACTTAGGGATCAGGGTTTACCTAGACCCCAAAGAGGACATATATAAGGAGATCATCGTAAGGAGCCCTACAAAGAGAGGTTCTTACGCGTCCTTGTAATCCCTAAACCCTAAGCCCTAAACGGGTTTAGGGTTGAGCATTTAGAGCCGGAACCTCATACCGAAAATCATGACAGCCTTGCATCCCCGAAGCCTGAAACTGCGCAAAACCCCGAACCCGAACCTCAAAACCCTAAAACCCTACTAACCCTAGCCCCCCAAGCCCTAAACCCTAACCGCTACACCCTTGATCGAACCCTCAAGACCTAGACCCTATGTCCTCTACACTCTAAACCCTAACTCTAAACCCCCTTAACCCTAAAGACTAAAGCCGAACCTCCAACCCCCAAACCCTGACCCCGAAACCCTATGACCCCTAAGCTGTAGACCCTCAACCCCCTGAACCCTATGACCCCTAAACCCTGAACCCGATTGGGATAACCTGGAGGCCCGAAAGCTGGGTTCCGGATTAGGGTTTAGGGTGTAGGGTTTAGGGTTTGGTTTAGGGTTTAGGGTTTAGGGTTCAGGGTTCAGGGATCAGGGTTCAGGGTTCAGGGTTCAGGGTTTAGGGTTTGTTAAAGGATTTAATTTAAGTTACCAAACTAGGGATCTATGGAAAGTAATTCGGCTTCCTTATTTTAGTAACTTTAATTAAACCCCTTAACTAACACGATTTCCTTGCTATAGCAACTTAAACCCTAAACCCTAAGCCCAAAACCCTAAAAAAACAAAACCCAAAACCCAAAACCCTAAAACCCCAACACTCTAAAACCCGACTGGAACCCAAAACCCTAAAAACCAAATCCCTTCGCAAGAGCTCAACCCTACTGGAACCCAAAGCCCTAAAACCCGAATCCCTTCGCAAAAGCTCAGCCCTGGCTCCCAGACCCTCAACCCTAAACCCTAAAAACCCTAAACCCTAGACCCTAAACCCTAAACCCAAAACCCTACAGACCCTAAACCCTACACCCCTAAGCCCTAAACCCGAAACCCTAAACCCTAAACCCCCCTAAACCCCAAACCCCTAGGGCCTTCTCAAGCTCCGCCCTGGCTGTGGCAGCCGTGGCCTGGTTCTCTCGGGTTCAGAGTTCCAAGTACCCCTTAATTAAGGATAGGGTTTAGGGTTTAGGGTTTAGGGTTTAGGGCTTAGGGTTTAGGGAATATACCTTAATTCATATTAGGGATCCTACTATAATTTAAGGTATGTTCCTTTTTTAAAGGGTATTTCCCAATACCCCTTAATTAAGGACTATACCTTGATTCATATTAGGGATCCTACTATAATTTACCCAGGGGTCCATGTACCCAAATAGTATATACTTCGGCCTTAAAGTAGTCCCTATATGGGTACTTTAGGGCCAATGCATATACTATTTGGGTACATGGACCCTTAGGGTTAAGGTATGTTCCTTAATTAAGGGGTATTGGAGTCCTGGGTTCAGGGTTCCCAAGAGGGCTCCCAGGAGGGTTCCCAAGAGGGTTCCCAAGAGGGTTTAGGGTTTAGGGTTTAGGGTTGTTTCGCGGCCGGGTTCTTGTTAAGGGATAGGGTTCAGGGTTAAGGGTTTAGGGTTTCGGGTGTAGGCTTTGGGGTTAGGGCTCGGGGCTTGGGGTTTAGTTGAGGTGTAAGGCTTAGGTGTCTAGGATTTTGGGGTCTTAGGGTTTGGGGCTCAGGGTTTGGGGTTCAGGATTTGTAGGGCTTGGGGGTTATGCTTTAGGGCTTATCATGGCGGCTTTAGGGCCTAGGGCTTTAGTGTAGGCTCTCGTGGACCCTGAAATCTACGCTTTGAGGGTTCTTATTCTGATTTGCTGAAATATGTTGTAAGCCCTTGAAGAGGCAGCTCTTATGGGGTTGGCCTTGTGGGGTTCGCGGGTGTTGGGGTTATCTGTGAATTTCGGGTTGTAGAAACCCTAAAACCTAAACCCTATCTCGGCCCCTATATTCGTGGCGGTCGCACGGACCACTTGCAGGGCCCTCGGCTGGCAGTCGCAAGGCAAGCCAAGGGCTTCGGAAAGACCTCAAGGCCCCGAATGACGGAGGGGGGGTGGGGGTCCTAGGGTTTAGAGTTTAGGCAAGCACAGGGTTTAGGAGACAGCCACAGGGTTTAGGGTTTAGGGTATAGGGGTTTAGGGTATAGGGTTTAGGGGTTTAGAGGTTTAGGGGTTTAGGGTTTAGCGTATATGGGTTTAGGGTTTCTGGCTCTCTTTTCACCGGACCTCACCCCTCGTGTCGCGAATGGCGTAGCGAAACTGGTCCGGTGCCCGGCGTCTCCGTGCCCATGTACCCAAATAGTTTAGGTGTAGGGCTCCTTTGAAGGTTCCTTTAAAGGGTTCTATAAGGGCACCATAAGGGTTTAGGGCTTAAGTTAAGGGTCCACTTACCCAGATAGTATATACATTGGCCCCAGAGTACTTATATAGGGACTACTTTAAGGCCAGAGTATATCTATTTGGGTACATGGACCCTTAGGGAATTATACTGGTAAGCCGTGCCGTATGTGAGCAGGCCTGAAGGCATGCGCGCGTGTAGTTATTATGAAAGTTTGTTGCCTTAAAGCCCATGGAAGCCCATGCACAACCCCTCAACAACCCTTGCTACGCCTGCAAAACTCAACACCTATACCAAAACTTGAAATCCCAAAGCAGGCACTTGCACGATCGTGCAAAGGCCGGAATCCGAAACCCCTAAACACAAAATACCAAATTCCTCAACCCCCACCCCAAAGCCTGAATCCTAAACTCAAAACTCAAAGCCTAATCCGAACAAAGCTCAACACCAAAATTCCTGTCAAAAGAAGAACAAAAACATCACCAGGCCTCGGCTAAGCGGCCCACTTCCACTAACTTAAGGCTCACCTGGGCTTGTCTTAATAAAAGATTGGGGACGATGGTTTAGGGTTAGGTTTTGGGGCTCCGATTTCAGGGGCGTTCGGGTCCAAGGTCTGACATCGACTTGAAGTTTAGGGTCTGCCTGGAATTCAAAGGAACCTACATTTTTAGGGCTCCTTCTAATGACTTCCTTCTATAAGTCCCCAAAAAGCTAGGTTGTCTGGGGTCTAGGTATAAGATGACTGAAAGCCCAGAGACTCCAATATTCCTTAATTAAGGAATATACCTTAAATTATAGTAGGATCCCTAATATGATTTAAGGTATATTCCTTAACTAAGGGGTATTGGAGTCTCTGGGAGTTGTGTTGTGACAAACGTTTCTGTTGCACTTCAGGTTCTTGGAGTTGGTTACTTGGAGGGTATTGAGACAAGGCTGTTGATGGCTTAACCCTAAGGGTCCATGTACC
>CAJNDV010018846.1:56195-67888 GCA_905221635.1 Symbiodinium sp. CCMP2456 | reverse complement strand
CACACAGAGACACACAGAGACACACACAGACACACCGAGACACACCGAGACACACCGAGACACACCGAGACACACCGAGACACACCGAGACACACGGACACACGGACACACGGACACAGGGACACACGGACACACAGGCACACGGACACACTGACACACTGACACACTGACACACTGACACACTGACGCACAGACACACAGACACAGACAGACAGAAAGACACACAGACACACAGATAGAGACAGAGACAGACAGAGAGGCAGGCAGACGGACGGACAGACAGACCGCCCAGCAGGGATGCCGACAGGCCGACAGACCGACAGACCGACAGACCGACACCCCGACAGACCGACACCCCGACAGACAGACAGACCGACCGACAAGCCGACAGACCAACGGACACCGAATGAACCACCAACCCACTAACCGCCTGACCGAAAAACTCACAAGCAAGGCGGGCAGACAGGAAGACAAGGAGGCAGGCAGGCAGGCAGGCAGGCAGGCAGACAGACCGAGACATTGCCGACCTGCCTGCCTGTACCCGCCTTTGCCTCTACCACTCCTGTACCTTTGCCTCTGCCTGCCTGCTTGCCTGCCTTTGTTTTGCTGCCTATGCCTGCCTGCTTCTGCCTTTGCCTGCTTGCTTGTTTTTCCAACCTTCCAAACAATTCCAAGTGCCAAAACCTACCGACCTTTTCTGCTTGCCCAGAACCCAAAGGCCGGTCTCTAAAGCAACGAAAAGCTCGGCAGCAGGCCTCGGATGTGTATTATGCTGGGTCGCAGCTCACATTCTTTGTAAGCCCGGTAAGGTTGCTTTGGAATTGCCGGCAGTATTGGGCCCGTCAATGGCCATGACTTATACCAGCTCTTATACCGAATCCAAGAAGGTGTGTAAGTCGACTTTGAACGAACCACCATGCTTGGCGGTCGGTGGTGTGTCGGTCGGTGTTACGGTCGTCGATGGTCGTCCCAGCCGGTCGATACCGTGTCGTTTTCGGTATCACGGTGGTGATCGCAACTCGGTTACCCCTGCTGTGGGGCAGGTGGCCTTAGCAAAACAACCATCAACGAATGATTGGTTACTGTTGTCTTAGTCATTGTATCATTTCGCAATGCACAGGCCTTGAGGAGCAATGTGGGGCCTCAGAACATGTTTGGTTTCGTCAAACGATCATGCTTGCAGGAAAACATGGCCTACTTTGACCGAATGCTATGTTAGTTTGTCGACGGTATTCTCTATCAAATGGTACTTTGACCAAACGATGTATGACAACGGTGCCACATGGCACCATAAACACATTGGGCCTAGCATTGCACAACTTATTGAAGCGTGTTGACTCGCGTGTCATGCCTCCAGGATGTGCTGTCCATTACCACCTACACTAACACTGGCCACAGAAAACCACATGCTTGCACTCAGCGTGCAAACTCTGCCGCACCATCATTGTTCTGTGCATCCCACGATATGCAATAACCTCAATTGGACAGCACTTTGACATTGCGTTTGCGGCTATGGCCGAGATCGCCAACAACAAACTTTATGTATGCCGCTCGCTGTACTCCAAGCTCGTTCGAGGAGGGCGGCAGGTCATGCAGCAGCTACGGTTGTGCGGCGCCGCTCGTCGCCGCCTTGTTTGTTTCCGTGGTGCGCCGACCATGCCGGGCAGCAGGACGTAGCGCCTTGTGGACCGCGAGGAAACATGCGCGAATCAGAACAATGTAGTTGTTGTTTGCGTGGCCACCTTCTCAAGATTGCCGCTTTAGGACATTTTGGAGCCGTTACATGACCTGGACAGGGGCCTCCAGTCTCCCGACTCGTGGCGGTGGCAGTTGCATTTGGAGCTATCTGACTAATCCCTTTTTCGGCATGTTGGGTGAAGTTGTCGTTCTTGCGGTTGTGTGGTATCCTGGATCCGTGTGTTTGTTGCACTATTAGTTCGGCTGTTATTGTGAATGATTGTTTGTTGCCAACGGTATCCCCATTATTCTGATATTCGTACCAGTTTAATCGTTTTGTTCGCATGGTCACGAATCGCATTATTTCTCTTGGGGTATAATATGATTTTGTTTCGTAATCGCAGTTATTCCTCTGATGGTTGCGATTGTTGGCTGTCGCTGGCATGTGTTGGTTATTGTGGCTGTTGTTGGTGTTGTTGTTTTCGTCGTTCGTGCCGTTGTTGTCGTTGATGTTGTCGTCGTTGTTGTTGTTGTTGTGGTTGTGGTTGTTGATGTTTTGGTTGTTGCTGTGCTTAGACTTGTTATTGTTGTTGGTGTTGTACTTGTTGATGTTCTGGAGGGCCTTTGATGGTTTTAGTATGTTTTAGTGTTGTCCATAACGCACCCACTAATTATGAATGCTGCGGTGGAGGAATGGCCATGTTGTTGTCGTTGCTAATGCACAGGCTGTTGTTGTTGGTGTGGCATTAGCAGTAGTAATGGTGGTGGTGGTGGTGGTGGTGGTTGTTGTTGTCAGTGGTGGTTGTCGGTGGTGGTTGTTGTTGTTGTTGTTGGTGTTGTTGTTGTTTTCGTCGTCGTCTTCGCCGTCGTCGTCGTCGTCGTCGTCGTCGTTGTTGTTGTTGTTGTTGTTGTGATGCTTCTGTTGGTCCCTGGTGGTGTTGCTGTCGTTGTCGTTGTTCGTGCCGTTGTTGTTGATGTTGTCGTCGTTGTTGTTGTTGTTGTTGTTGTGGCTGTGGCTGTGGTTGTTGATGTTTTTTTTTTGTTGTTGTTGCTGTGCTTAGACTTGCTACTGTTGTCGTTGTTGTACTTGTTGTTTTTGTTTGTGTACTTATTCTTGTTCTTGTTGTGTTTGTTGGTGTTGTACTTGTTGATGTTGTGGAAGGCCTTTGATGGTTTTAAGTGTTGTCCACAACGCACCCTCGAGTTCTGAATGCTGCGGTGGAGGAATGGCCATGTTGTTGTTGGTGTGTTATTAGTAGTAGTAATGGTAATGGTAGTTGTGGTGGTGGTGGTGGTGGTGGTGGTTGTTATTGTTGTTGTTGTCAGTGGTGGTTGTCGGTGGTTGTTGGTGTTGGTGTTGGTGTTGTTGTTTTTGTCGTCGTCGTTGTTGTTGTTTTGGTTGTTGTTGTTTTGTGTTGTTGTTTTATGGTGGTTGTTTTCGTTTTTGCTGATGTTGTTGATGTTGTTGATGTTGATGTTGATGTTGTTGCTGTGTGTTGTTTTCGATTTGAACCAAGTCGTTAAATTTATGGCTTGTTTGGTCGTTGTTTGTTGTTGTTTGCTGTTGTTGTTGTTGTTGTTGTTGTTGTTGTGCTTGTTTTGTGTTTGTACTTGTCGGTACTCGTATCTTTACACTTGCTGTTGTCATTGTTGTTGTGGGTGCTTTCATGTAAGTTGTAATTGTCTCAGTGTTGCCGTTGTTGTTTTCCTTGTCCATGACGCACCAACGTTTTATGAACGCTAGTGTTGATCATGACAATGTTGTTGTCGTTGCTGTCGCTGTTGCTTGTTTGTGGCCCTTCCCAAGCACAACAGTCAAACCACGACCAACGGACATATGGGCTTGTGTTTGCATCTACATACATATACATGTACATATATATATATATTAGCACAAAGACATTGCCGTGTATGTTTCTGTGCACACATATGTGTCCATATGTCTGTGCATGCGCGTGTATTTTCTGCGTATGTACTTGCATGCAGGCCTATTCCTTGAATTGTTTTATCACGTTATGTGACGTTGTGTTGTACAAGGGTACCTTCTATTACGTTATGCTACGTTGTGTTGCACAGGGTTACGTTGTGTTCTGTGTGGTGATGTATATGTTCATCTGCGTGAGAATGTATGGTCATATGCGCGATCAGATTCAAGCACTTGTGTACCGGCCTGTGCTCAAAGTCTGCACTTGTATGTGTGCACACACATTATATGTGTATGTATGTTGGTCTTTGCGTGTGAGCACATGCACGCGGCATATTCCATTCTATGTCTCGTATTTGCGTGTGAGCGTGGATTTTTTGTTAGGTTTTGTCATGTTTTGTCAAGTTGTGCCATGTGGTGTTGTGTTATGTTACGCCATGCCTTGTTATGGCCAAAACAGTATCGTATACCATGCTATGTCTTGCGACGTCATGAGTTCCGTGCCATGTTGTGTGTTATGTGTCTATCAATTTTCATGGGCGGGCCCGCGGGCCCGCCACGGGCTCACAAGCCCACCCCCGAAAAAAACATGGTCTGTTGCTGATGCTGATGCTGATGCTGATGCTGATGCTGATGCTGATGCTGATGCTGATGCTGTTGTTGCTGATGCTGTTGTTGTTGTTGTTGTTGTGGTTGTGGTTGTTGTTTTGTTTTCTTTGTTGGTTGTTGTTTGGTTTTTGTTTGTTTGTTTGTTTGTTGTTTGGTGGTGCTGTTGTTGTTGTTGTTGTTGTTGCTGTTGTGGTTACTGTTGCTGCCGCTGGTTTGACTGTTGCTGCACGTGGAGTTGCTGTCGATATTGTTTATTTTGTTTCTATTGTTGTGGTTCTTCTTGTGGTCGTTGTTGTTGGCCACGGTTGGAAGAGTTTCTGATGGTGGTGGTGGTGTTGGTCAGTGTGTTGGTCTGTAACCAATAGATCCGCCGAGGCAGAAAAGTTGTAAATAGTCAACAAGTCAATTTTGACATCGGACAATGGTGCGCAATGGTGCGTTTTGGCTCATATCCAAAATTTTCCAAAATGAGGACGTGAGAAATGGTGCGTTCATTTGCCGCAAAGTTAACATGGAGACGGCCAGATTTGCTGTAAAACACTACCACGGGGCAAAATACCCAGTTGAAGCGTCCACCAAATTTGTCTCCAAATTTGTTTCTCGCACTGCTTCCAAACTTGTGCACTCCGGGTAGCAGATTTGAGGGGGCAACAAAACATAACTGGTACGAAACTGCCCTTCGTCTTTGGAAATGGTATTTTGCGAATAAAAGCGGGAAAACACCCACACACGCACAACACCCTCAACACTAAATCCCAAGCCCCGAAACCCCTTAATTCCAATGCCTACACTCACCGAAAACTGTGTCGCAGTGTTGGCCGCGAGCCGAGAAAATTAAAAATTGTTTCACTGGCAGTTTTCCTTTCGGCGCGTCAATTTTGACGGCAAAATTTTCGTATAGTTATTGTTTGGGTTTGTTTATTTAGGAAAGTATTTCAATGCAATTCTTTCTTGCCGTGAAAGTTATTGTTCATGGTCACATTTTTTGATTGTTGTGGTGCTCGTCGTGGCCTCGGATCTCTTAGCAGTCTCCTGGCGGTTCGCTGGTGGTGATTGGTAGCCTCAATGGTCTCCTTGTGGTGTTGGCTGGCTGTCGTGTTGGTCCTGCTGGCCGGTTGTGGCCGTCCCGCGGGGCTCGGCTCCCTACACCCGCCGCCTGAGCCTTCACAGCGCCTCACATGCTTGTGGACATGCGCCACGCTTGGCAGCCGCCAGGGGGCGCGGTCGCCGGCGCCGGTTGAGACTTTCTGCATCTTCTCACATGCCGTGACGCCGCATCTCGAGCGCTGCTGCTGTCGCAGCTCCATGCAGTTCCCAAACTGCTGTGCCGGCTCCGCCTGTGCCGCTGCTGGTCGCTCCGCGCGTCTGCCAACAGGGCAGCATGTGCGACTTCGGTGCGCTCGCATCTCGGACCCTCCATCTGGAGCGGGCTATGGCGAAGGTGTGCCAGGAAGCCAGGGAGCGGGTAGCCGGCAACGCTCGCTTGGCTGACATGAACATCGATGTCCCGGTCTCCGACGACAGCCACATCGAAGTCGTCGCGAAGAGGTTGTCCACTCTGGCATGGCTCGAAGCAAGTGGTCGGTTCCACGATGGTAAGTTCCGTCATGCGGGCAAGTGCTGCGCAGCTTGGTGCAAACGTGCATTCCGGTCAAGGTGCTGGTGCAAACGCCCCTGTTCACGGGCCTGACGTGTTGCTGCAAGAGGCACAGCAACGGTCTCAGTCAAGGACTGCAGTTCCCATGCGCGAACCAAACGAGCGGCTGCCAGCGTCATGCGTGTTCGAATGGTCGGCAAGTCCGCCCAAAATGCCCAGGAGGCGAAGCCCAATCCGGGACCACCAAACCGCAGGAGGAGATACAGACGTGGCGATAGCGCGTGCGCAGCGGAAGCTAACGGATTGCTAGCCTCCCCGACCAAGGCGCTGCCCAAGCTGCACTCGCAGCGGCTGGAATGCCAGCCTGTGCGTCTGAGGCATGCCGGCGAGCATCCGGAGCCAGTCGGCAGCCTGCGCACCAAACCGGCCCCCGACCTCACCGCCGACGACCACCAAGCGGCAGCGACGAACGCACGCGAGGTCGGGGTATACGGTATAGGTCTGTAGGACACGGTACGTAGGTTCTTCGGGCAGCCAGAAATGCGTGTGGCATAAACAGGTTGAAAATGTTGTCGGTGTTCCTGGGTCTGTGATTGATGCTCATGTTGCACCAGCATTGCCTGAATATTAAGTGCCGTCAGTACTGTTGTCGTTGTTGTTGTCGTTGTTGTTGT
Source organism: Symbiodinium sp. CCMP2456 (assembly GCA_905221635.1). Classification (NCBI taxonomy): domain Eukaryota; class Dinophyceae; order Suessiales; family Symbiodiniaceae; genus Symbiodinium; species Symbiodinium sp. CCMP2456. The sequence goes on along the minus strand of CAJNDV010018846.1, from coordinate 61,407 downwards.
TGTTGTTGTTGTTTTTGTTGTAGCGTTTGTTGTTTTAGCTGTAGCCATCGTTCTTGTTGTTGGTGGCGGCGGTGGCGTTGTTGTTGGCTTTATCGGTGTTAGGTGTTGTCGTTGCTGTTGCTGTGGCCGTCGTTTGATATTCGCTGTGTTCGTTAATGTCTTGTTCGTTGCCGCCGTTGTCGTTGTGGTTGTTGTTGTTGTTGGTGGTGGTGGTGGTGGTGGTGTGTTTGGTGTCGCCTTTGTTGTTGGTGGTCGTTGTTATCGTTGTTGTCGTTGTTGTTCTTGTTGTTCTTGTTGTTATTGTTTTTGTTCTTGCTATTGCTATTGTTATTCTTCTTGGTATTGTTATTATTCTTCTTATTGTTGTCGTTATTGTTGTTGTTGTTCTTGTTGTTCTTGTTGTTCTTGTTATTGTTCTTGTTTATTCTTATTGTTCTTGTTGTTGTTGTTGGTGGTGGTGGTGGTGTTGTTGTCGTTGTTGCTGTTGTTGTTGTTGTTGTTGTTGTTGTTGTAGCGTTTGTTGTTTTAGCTGTAGCCATCGTTCTTGTTGTTGGTGGCGGCGGTGGCGTTGTTGTTGGCTTTCTCGGTGTTAGGTGTTGTCGTTGCTGTTGCTGTGGCCGTCGTTTGATATTCGCCGTTTTCGTTAATGTCTTGTTCGTTGCCGCCATCGTCGTTGTGGTTGTTGTTGTTGGTGGTGGTGGTGGTGGTGTGTTTGGTGTCGCCTTTGTTGTTGGTGGTCGTTGTTGTCGTTGTTGTTGTTGTTGTTGTTGTTTTATGTGGTGGTGTTGGTGGTTGTGTTGGTGTTGCTGCATGTGCTTCTGCATGGTGATGCTGGTGTTGTTGTTGCTGCTGTTGTTGTTGGTGCTATCGTTGCGGTTGCTGTTGGTGCTGATGCTGCTGTTCAGTTTGATTTTGTTGTTGTTTTTGTAGTCATGGTTGTTGTTGTTGTTGTTGCTGCAGTTGTTGTTGTGGTTGCTTTGGTGCTGTTTCTTGTGGTTGTCGCTGCGTTCGTAATTGTTGTGGTGGTTGTCATTGTGGTCTAGGTTGTTTTTGATGTGGTTGTCGCTGCTACTGCTATTGGTGCTGACGCTGTGGCTGTTGCTGTTGCCGTTGTTTTGTCGTTGCTGTCGTAGTGTTTGTTGTTGTTGCTGTTGTTTTTCACGGTGCGGGTGCTGCTGGTGTTGTGTTGGTGCGTGATTGTCGTTTGCCTTGGGCTATCGTTGTTGTTAGTTGTTTGGCTTGTGGTTTAATCTGGTATGCAATACTCACGATCTCGCTGCCGTAATATTTCCAGGGTTCTTGCATGTGTGGGGGACTGGCAGGCATTTTTGGATGAGGTTTGATGGGCATGTTCATTTTTTGCCGGGTTGCCCTATGCTGCCCTACTCAAGAGATGTTCATTGAATACAGTCGCCCCGACCTGGCAACACGAGACATATCCGAATGCTTCACATGTAGTAATGCGCTTAGCCAAACAACCAACCGTCTGAAGTTGTGGCAGCTAACATTCTTCGCGCCATGGGCAGTGCTGCTAAATTGGGTGCTCCAGCTGTTCTTGTCGCATTCATGGGCCCACGAATTTAGATCACGTTTTTTGCAGGTGCCATTCTCGGCATTACAATAGCTTTGGCGGAGTTGCAGTATGCACTGGCAGAAGACGCGGAGGCCGTGGTGTTGGTGTCATGGTTTGTTCTTGCCGTCGTCGTCGTTGTCGTCGTTGTTGTTGTTGTTGTTGCTGTTGTTGTTGTCATGGTTGTTTGTTGTTGTTGTTGTTGTTGTTGGTCGTTGCGTGTTGCGAAAGTACCTGACCTGGCAGCTCCTGCATTTGTTGGTGTCATTGGGCATGCCTGCTGTTCAAACTCGTCTTGAACGTGGTGGCAGTCACTGGTCGTGAATTTGACGGACAGCAACTTCCAGGAGAGTAGAGAAAGTTTTTGGCGAATGGCATGACCGTGACCCGGCAGTCGAAATGACATGCCAGTGCGACTTTGAAGGACCTTGTCAAGCGCGGTGACGACAGGCTTGTCAGACAAGCACCCCCCAATAGTAAGTGTTCGGTCTTTCAGAGAATGCAGCCGGAAGACTCACGTTATTTATTGCGGTTGCTTGTTCTGCCAGTGTCCACATACACCGCCTGTGACATGATGAGGTGGTGTTTTCGCTTTGGATGTACAGATCGCAATTGCACTGAGGCCATGGGTCGTGAAGTTTTATGCGTGCGATGCTTGGTCACGGTCAGTGCAGTGGCCACGCCTAAGTGTTAGAGGGTGCGTATCCAGGCCGTGGTGTGGACACTGCAAGGCACACTGCAGTGTTTGCTGTTGTTTGCTGCATGGCGCGGCCATGTTGATGTTGGGCATAGCCAGCAGCGGCTGTCAAGCATGTTTGCTTTGCAGATGATAGCTCCTACATGGGAGTCATTGGCCAGAAAAGTGCAAGGCCATGTCCCAAGACGTTGTCACGTTCGCGGCATCCCTGCAGATGATGACGACAGGTTCGCAAGTTTTGCTTGTGCTGAGCGCCAGGTCAAGTCAACGTCGGGAAGGTGGACTGTACAGAGGCTTTGTGCCGATTGCAAATTCAGCCTGCAGCAGTACGAACATATGACGCTCAAGAAGTTGCGCGTTCATCTGCCCGACTTGCCAGTCCCAGTACTTGTCGAACATGTTCGACGTGCGTGGCTTCCCGACCTTGAAACTCATTTCGAAGGGCAGGGTGTGCCGAGTCTGAATTGGCACAGACTGCATTGTTGGCAGTGTTTCGGGATACCACGCTTTGGCTACAATCGTAGCCTCTGAACTAAATTCGCGGCACGGCCCCTTGACTCTCGACCCGTCATGAGGTATGGTTTCTCCGGGCGCAGAAGCCGGAGTCCCAGAAGTTCGGAGTTCGGCTGTGTGAGTGGCAGAAGGATAAATGGCAGCAGGCATGAACGATTGTACCTATAGTCTCCATTGTAGTTCCTTTTTGGGGATACCTTATAAAATCCTTAATATATAATTGGTTAAACCAAAAAAAGGAACTACAATGGAGACTATAGGTAGTGGCCAGGTTTGGAGAATTTGGAGCCGTGGGCCTTGCAAGGCCACAACCGGCAGTGAAGCACTTTGCCAATCGCATTGTGAGTATTTTTGAACCACATGACAAGAGCATACAAGAGCTTGACAGGGCATCAAGGACAAGAAGGCGACATGTACCCGTTTGACAAGCCGCGGCCCCAATCTTCTGTGATTTTTTGGATAGCTATCGTGTCAGACAGTGTACACATGCACAACCTTCAGTATACTATCAGGACCAATTTGTAAGGCCAGGCCTGAGTCAGGGGTGGGTGGGGGGGGCGGGGGTCGAACGGTCGTGGTCTTTCGGCATGTCGGCGCTGCGCGATGTCACACATAACAGTGGTTGGGGAATCACTGTGCTGCGCTTGGGTCCCCAGGAGGATTGCTCACACCGAAGTGGGTGGTCGCCGTCCCTACTTAGAAAGGGCCTGAAGCTCTGACTGTGCATGACTGTGCACTATCCGCACGTCATTTATACAAGCCTACGTCAGGTCATGTACCTTGCACATCCCGCAACTTCGCCTTAACAACGGAATATTCACGAATACCGCATGGTCGGGCGATGCACATGCTGCGCTCCGCTATCCCAAAAGGCAGGAGGTATGGGCCCGTGATATTTTGGAAAAGAGCTGCTTCACCTCCAGAACCCGTTCCGATCTCACAGTGTTGAGCTTGGCGCTTGGGCTCTGCCTTGTGTTGGCCCCATGTGATGCCAGAATACCCTCGCCCGTGTTTTTGCAAATGCGTGGTTCGAACTTGCCGTCATGGCGCATAGTAGGCACACAGCACGCGCGGGAGCACCAGAATTAGAAGGACCGTTCCGATGGAGGCGGCCAGAAGAGCCCTTTTGAGAAAAGGTGAAACAATGGTAAAGAAAAGGTAAAAGAAAGGTGAAAGAAAGCTAGAACCAGGCCTAGTCTTCACCTTTTCCCCACAAAGTTTACCTGTTCGTTGCCGTTTTTGTTTTTCGTCTCGCCTTTATTTTTACTTGTTCTTCGATCTGTTCTTCAGCTTACAACTTCACCTTTATTTCACCTTCTAGTTGCCTTTATTTTGCTTTTCATTCAAACTGACATCTGCCTTTGTCTCCATGGATCGGACCTTCTAAGTCCAGAACGGACAGACCCCCCCAAAACCCTGCAGCTGCCTGATCCTGAAGCCAGCCGCACACTGCCTCTGCATATAAAGTAGGGGCCTTAATAATTTGAATATTTTGGGAGCCCATCATACTATAACTATAATAAGGAACACCCCAAAATAGTATAAGCAATTCTTACAGCCCCTATATTACCTCAGCTCTTTTGTGCCATGGTCCTTCTTTCGTAGGCCGGTGGCCCTTGACTTGCGAGGCCATTGTACCACCGAGTCACCATCGTCTTGGCCTTCGTTGAACATGCTGTGTCAATCTGGGAGTTTCCGAAAATAGGGGGTACCTTATTTGGGGGTCCTTATAAAAAGGATCCTACTATTTTGGGTACTATATGAGGGCCCCCTATTTTCGGAAACCCCCATCTAGCAAGTTGGGCACTAGTTGCTTGCGTTTGCGGGTGCGACAGCAAAGCCTGGCGGACAGTCGTGCTGACCTGACGGTGCTTGCAAGACATGTTTCCATAAATAAATGCAATTGCCAATGGTCCCACCTAGTCTGCGGCCACGCTGCTCGCAAAGTACGGGTACGGCCCACAGCTATTGAAGCACATCAGTGCATGGTTGCATCGTGGTCTTTGCCTGACCTGGGCAAAAGCTTCAGCACAAAGCACGCGTGTGTGTGTGTGTGTGCGCGTGCGGGTGTGAGTTGGTTTTCTTTCAGCCGACCCAGGCTGCAAATCATTGCCGTTGCATTGATAGCGGTTGGCGCGCTAGTGTGCCCAAGCCTCAAGCCTTCGAGTGCTTCTTCAGCTGCAACGTCACGCATCAGACGATTTCCTGCTGACCCTGCTGTCTCAGAATTTGATGCAGATAGAAATCCATCGAACGATGTCCCCGTCTTCAGGCCACATGGAACGTCAACAGTCTCAGAGACAGCGTCGACACCAGGACTTGCGTCGATTTTCTGGGGTTCAGACATTCGATCAGCCAAACACTATTACTACTGCTACCGCTACTACTATACCACCACCGCCAAGACGACGACTACTGCTACTAGTAGTACT
>CAJNDV010018846.1:29547-42014 GCA_905221635.1 Symbiodinium sp. CCMP2456 | reverse complement strand
GACGTGCCAAGTGGGTGACAAAAACAACAACAACTACTACTACTACTACTACTACTACTACAACAACAACAACTACTACTACTACTACTACTACTACTGCTGGTTCCATGAAGCATCATGAAGCCAATGTGTTCGGCCAGGGTTCCGTTCAGTTGCTGTTTGCGTCCATGAGCCGAAGAGGTGCCCAACTTGATCATTCTCAGGTTCGTTTCTTTCAGCACATACGTAGAAGATTGCGAACCCATTGCTGCAGGTTAGTTGTGCTGCTACTGTACAACACCCGGGAGTTGGCGGAGTTGAATTCCAACCATTTCCAACCCCTCCCATCCAAATGAGGGTTTCAAGTGCAAGGGCTGATTGCGTTGTTCTAACTTCTAACAACCCTCCGTGGTTAAAGATTCTAGGCCCTCTAGGCTAGGCCCCATTCTACTCGCAGGGGACTTCGTTACAGCATGAACCAGTCTCTGGGCCTTGAGACCCCCCCAGGATCAACTCAAAGAGCTGGCGCTCGGAGCCCTGCGGGATGGGATGTAGTGTAGTGGGATTTGGCCTTCGTTGGCACTATGTGTGCTGAGTTCAGCCGGAAGGGGCCATGTGACCCAGTGCTTGTAACTTGTGGGAGCAGAGGTCGGGTTGTAGAAGCGCTGATCAAGCGCCATCCGTGAGGCAACGCCGCGCTGCTGAAAGCGAAGGGTCCGAGGCCCATGAGGAGGCCCTTTCCCGCATCCTGCACCTTTCCGATAAGAGTTGCCGTATCGTGCATGGCCCGAAGAGCAACAACCGTTCCCGTCGCGACCTTTCATACATGGCCACAGTTTCTTGCACTGCAGGTAAACATGTTTCACCATTCGCTGTGTGCGCGGGCTGATACAGACTGCAGACTTTCTTTCACACGCCCGAAAGACCAGCTGCAGCTTTCTGCGGCTGCATGGTGGCAGGGAAGCTGTTACTCTTGAAGTCTTGGTGGTCTGCAGGTAACCTCAAAAAAGGATGACTGACTGGACCGGCGAGGGTACGCAGGCGCGGTCCAAAGTTGCGCAGCTGCCGGCCAGAGGTTTGATGAGCTCCTTCGAGTAAGCCTTGCGGTGTGAGGTCCACCGCTGCGATCGCTTGCGAAGTGGCCCGGAATGTGTTTAGATCCAAGGGCCGGCTTGTTGGTGCATGCGGCCTATATTGGCGCTTAGTTGTCAAAACTTCAACTGCATGTCACCCAGTGCGAATAAAACATCAGAGTACAGCCACGCAAAGCCGCTTATTTCTACAGCCTGGCAACTAGCATCAATTGCCATGGTAAGGTGCTCCGGTTAAGGGATAACTGCATGGGCCAAGAGGGGCGTGCTTTTAACCTTCGATATTCTTTGATCCAGCAATCCGGTGTAGTCCAAGGGTTAGCTCGAACCGAGGCCATGGGCTACATCGTGCATGAGATACAACACAGACTCGAAGCGGCGCTGGTGAGCGCGCACAGACGTTTGCGTTTGCCCGGCATATGCCTAAAAAGTCATACGCCTAGAAGTCAGTGTGCACACAACCATGGCTCATCGAGTTCAGAATAAACCTGCCAGCAGTCCAATCTGAGTTTCAATCTCAGCCCTCTCTCTGTGGACATTCCTGTCAGTCAGCTCACCCGACTCATTTGGGTAGTTGTCAAAATTATAGTCCCTTTTGGGGTACCCTAAATAATAGGTGCTCGAGCTTAGCACGCCTGCAGGGTGGGTCCAGGGGCTGGTAGTAGGGTAGGTAATAGGTAACCTTTAACCTTTTTGGGGTAGTACCATCCCTATATAACCCCTATATAACCCCAAAGGTTAACCTTTAGTTCCCCATGATACCCGACAAGTAAGGAAATGCATGCTCCGTAGTTCGAGTCTCTTCAGCGACAAGGCTGGCGGCATGACCAAGCATCCACGAACAGCTTGGGGTTGTCCTACTGCTGGCTTTCGGCTCGCTAGCAGTATTTCAGTGCACCGGATTTTGTGTTCGAGCTTTGTGTCTATATAAGCCATGGCCTCAGATCTGAGATCGCGGTTCAAAGTCCAAGGCTTTGGGGGGTGCGTAGGGCCTGTCTATCTCAGACCTCTAGGGGCTTGACACTGAGAGCCTTAGAGGCTGATGCTTTCAGCGATGCAGATGTTGAAGCTTCGACTGGACGTGGGCGGGATCTGCTGAGCCACGTAACTGCGAACTCTCCCACATGTGAGGTCGGACACCATGCCCAAGAACAAGCTTGGCGGAAACAAGGCCAAGCGTGCCAAGGCCATTCGCTTGGGCTCTGGAAGTTTAGGATTCGTCTTTGGGTTTCAGAGGCTGCAGGTACGGTGCTTTCCTTCTCTGGGAGGATAATTGCCTGGAGAAGCCTTTCTCAAGGCAACAGACCATGGGATCCACAAGACTAGCAATAGAATCAGTTGAAGCCACTGCGGAGTGCAGAATTGCTGCGGGCCTGTATTGTCTAAGAGGGGCTCAGGATAATTCCATTTGCAGTAAGGCACATTCTTAGATATTGCTCAGGAGTTGTGTGTGGGCATGCTGGTTGCAAGCAGGTCCTTACAAACCAAGGTTTCTTTTCTTGACAGGCGAGCACTGAGAATAACAAGAAGGAGCTGGAGTTCAAGGAGGATGGACAGGAGCTCCAGGGCAGATATTTCAAGGGTGGCAGTATACGAATAACCGTAGTCGTAGGAGTATCAAATACTTGTAATCGTGATAACGAATGATCAATGATAGTATCAACAATAATACTAAGAATAACAATAATACAAGTATTAGTGGTACTGTTAAAAATTAGAATAAAGAAATACAAATACCAATAGTGATAAAAATAGTATTAGAGCTGACTCGCCTGATGTCCTAATTCCCCATGCCTTTCGACGGTTAGAAGCCAGGGTTGTGATTTTTGTGGGCAGGAGTTGATTCACTCTGCCTTTCCACTCGCCATATACATCGGTGCTTGTGTGGCATCTGCCACTACTTACACAACCACCACCGCGAGCTATTCTTCCTGCCGCACGTACCTACCTGCACCAGTACCACCACCACCACCAACACCACCAGGCCCACTACTACTGCTGCTGCTGCTGCTGCTGCGATTGCCACAACGACTACGACCATTGCTGCTACTACTATATTACTGCTACTACTACTGCTGCTGCTGCTGCTACTACTCCTACTACTATTACTACTGCTACTACTACTACTACTACTACTACTACTACCACTTCTGCTACTACGCCGACGACGACGACGACTACTACTACTAACTGCTGTTGCTGCTGCTGCTTCTACAACCATGTTTTTTTTACATCATTACAATTGCTGCGGCTGCTGCTGCTGCTGGTATTGATTATGCTAGTACTAGGATGCCACTGCCGATGACGAGTGCTTGTTCTTGTCGTTCTTGAAACATGTTGTTTTGGTGGTGGTGGTGGTGGTGGTGGTGGTGGTGGTGGTGGTGGTGGTGTTGGTGGTGACTGCGGTGGTTAGTAGTGTTGCTCCTGCTTCCCTCCGATGCGGATTTTCATATGGTTTCTGTCAATGTTCTATGGCTAGGTTTAGGATTTAATCCGCCAGGCGCGACATGCAAGCCTGATGTAAAAAAACCACGTGTGTGTGCGTAGTCGTGTAGAATCACAACTCGCATTTGTTTGGTACTGTTGCTCCGGAGACTTGCACTACATGATCACACCCCTCGCAGTAGAAGGCATTCAACAGCCGTGTGCGCAGGAGTATGGTCAAATCACCCGCATGCTTGGAAACGGTCGCTGCGATGTGCAGTGCGTTGATGGCGTCAAGCGGCTCCACATCAGCACTTTGAGCGTCGTTTCTCATTCCCTTCCATATGTAAGCTGCATTCGCCGTCATGCGCAATAGCTTCCCGTTTGGGGCTTTATACTCGGTAGGTCTTACTTTGGCATGCTTGATGTTTATTGGATTCCAGCTTGGTTGGTGGATAACTGCGACGTACAGCATAACTTATGCATCCGTGCCTGCCCCGCTCGAGTGTGCGAGTCGGGTCACTTTGTTTAGCCCCCAAATACGGAACACCTCATATTGCCCCTGCCCCAGACATGTAACTAGGAAATGTGTGACGGTCATCCAAATCCTTTCTGGCATTGTGGGTTCGGGTGCGCCGGCTTCGTATTGAAAAGAAGACTTTTCTGACTTTGAGGTGCAGTTCTCGGGAAGTCAGAATCTTATTTCCTGCTTAATTGGGATACGGTATCGCGGCCTTGCCCGAGGTTGTGCCACATTCGCGGTACCTTGGCTGGAGATCTGTCGTGATTGCTCTCCACCATGCCCATGTTTCGAGCTCCACCTCCTCAACTTATTGGTGGTCTCATTTATGTCCACAACATGTGTTTACCCTGCTTGCGGCTTGCGATTGCTTTATTCGGCGCCGCATGTAGAATAATAAGAGATTCTGATCTAACGTGTTAGCTACGTATACAGGACGAAGGGTGCTTGGTCATGTCGTGAAAGAACCTATAAGCAAAACACATTAATCAAGTCGGCATATCGGAAACCGAGAACTCTTATATGTGAGCACAACCTGTAGAGCTCAAGCGACAGGCAAGATGAGGAAGAAGGTTTGGTGCAACCAGGGCGACATCGTCTTGGTTTCTCTGCGTGACTTCCAGGCGCAACTCTTTCCTTGTCAGCTATTGAAAAGGTGTTCATTAATTAACAGCGTTTGCTGTCGGGGTTCATCATATCCTATAGGAGTAACTCGCCCTCATTGTTCCCACTGCTGCACGTTACCCGCAGCTGACAAATCCTCAAGGCGCACGTCCTCAATCCACCCTTACAGAAATCCGTGCAGAGTAGAAACGAGAGCGTACAACACATCCGGACCTAATTCAAACGAACGCTGTGAAGCCGAAAGGCCGACCGAGGTTGAAGTCTGAGGCTAGATTGCCTAACTCTTTCGATGGCAAAGGGAGCTTGGGCTGGAGAGCATGGGTTTGGAGGGGAACACATGATTCTGTCAGTTTGTCTCCGAGGACTTCCTTGTGCGAAAAAGCAAGCAACTAGACAAGACTAGCTAGACCCAGTTCCCTGGCCCGGAACTCTGACGCCCAAGAACCTGAATCCGAGCCATTCCCAGCCCAAGTGTCACCATAATCCATGTCAGCGTCCGCCCTTTGAGAGGACGAAAAAGGCGACATCATCACGAAGTACACCGCCGAGGAGGCGCGAAGCTTGAAGAACTACGGCGAGTTGCCGGAGAACGCCGCTTGGATGTCTCTAAACTCCTCGTGCACCCATGTCAAGGTTCGGACCAGCTCATGTGCTAAAGTGTTGTGATTTCGATTGCCTGGAAGCCTGTAGTCGGCCGCTTCTGAGCGCAGAGCAGCAGTAGAAGTGAACAAACCATAGAGCCAGATGAGCGCAGGAGCCTTGAATGCTTTGACAAGTTATTCAAAACCTACTAGGGAATTGACTCCTCCTGCTGGTATATTGTGGGCATACTTCGTCATATCGAGTTGGATTCGTCCGAGTAGCCCTGAGCTGAATCAAGCCACCCGACCCACACGGCCAATACTTCCCACGCCAATTTCGGATCACACCTGCACACAATGCATGGCAAGCACAAAGGCCAATAGCAGTAATGTTGAGAGGACATTCAGCCCCTCTTGGCCTGGGATATGCAAGCCCCTCTGAACAGTTGGACGCGCATGATTCCTTCTGGCAGCAAGAAAAGAACACATGAACTACCAACAAACAGTATTTCTAAGTGCTAAGAGAGAGACTACATTGGCGATGACTCATGGCTCTGGGCCAAAATTCGAGAGTTGGAGAGAGGCGACACGGCCATGAGAAAAGAAACCGTTTCACGCGAGAGATGAATCCTGCTGCTAGACTCTCTGGATGCAACGGCAGAGAGAGAGGGAGAGAGAGAGAGAGAGATATTAACCCTGCACCGGGCAATCAGCAGTTCCGAGAACCAACATTCAAGGTAAGTACTCTTGCGAAGCCCAAAGCCCATGCGTAAGGTGAAGATCAACGAGACGGACATCGGTGATGGGGATGACAGCGAGGATGGTGTCGAGTTCGACGAGGCAGCTGGCTGATGCTGCCCTCGAGGGTCAACATGTCATGCTTTTAAGGGAGTAGGGCTCGCGTGAGAGTTGCTGTTTGTTGTTGTGGAAGTTGGTTGCGCAGATAAGTAAGCTGCAGGCATCCAGCCAGGTTGTTGTCGTAATTTGCCGATCACCGCGACCCAGACACTGGGCACATCATCTTGTCGAACAGGCAGAATCCCAAGAGTGGCCGTTCGCATCGTAGTATTGCTACAGTATAGACAGTGTGAGTTGTGGGGCACAATTTATTTGTTATGAGGCTTTTTCGACCGTTCCTGCATTTCGCTGCCAGTTTGTGTGATTTGATGTTTTCTTCCTCTGCTTCCAAACCACATCTATTTATGCTAATCCGCCTCGGGACGGGGACGTTTTGTTTTGTGCTCCCATGCCCTTTTCACTTGCACAGCATGGCCTTGTGCCCTCCTGTTTGGCGGCCGCTTGTTTTTTAACCTTCTGCCGACGAGGCGAAGGCACGCCTTTGATTCGTGCAGCAGCTCCTGCTGTCCAGCTGCAAAGAACAACCCGTTGAAAAAGAAGCATCCTCCTGCATCCTCCCTACGTTTCGGTGTGCGTTGCACGACATGTGTGTGTGTGTGCCCTTGCTTGCAAACGTGCCGCTTTGCTTGCCTTGCACTTCCTTCTCAGGCGGCGGCATCCAACATCCTGTGTTTGTCAGAAGTTCATCGCTTTGCCCCACCCAATCCGACCGTATACTGCCTCATGATCACGCCTCTCTTGCTTTCTGATACGCTGTGGAGAAACTTGGGGAACGATTCAAGTGGCCGCAGTTTTGTCGCGTGACCATCAGCCTACGACGAAATAAGGTTCATAGCGTACCTGGGTGAGCAGAAGATTCCTTGTTGTTGTTGGGGGGTGACGCGTACCATAAGGGGCAAAGATAGGATCGCAGTTGGACATGACCTAGATCCCACACCAAATCCAGTATAAGACTGAGTGGGTTTTGGGCCGGCATGAAGAAAAAGCCATGGTCCAAAAGCTATTACCCCTCTGCCCCAGTACGTAATCGTGAATCCCTTGGCTTTTTTCCAGACGGCTGGTGTTGATGTGGACAACATCTGAGCGCTTTGGCATTTCTCCAGTCGACGGAGACACCACATACATTGAACCGTGCTCCATGTCGCCTGGCTTTGTTCCTGAGGAGAGAAGGCATTCCTATCTGTAGGCGCTGCCCTTCATTGGGTTGTGTGGGGTGGCCGTGATCGGACTGCCTGAAAAGCCTCTACCAAGTGACACCAGGTTTTTTGTTCAGCCTTCATCACAGCTGTCGAATGAATCATCGAGACATTGCAGCTTTCGCCTGACTGGGTTGCAGTCCGAAGGATAGAGCTACACCTTGCCAGCTAGCTTTCCGCCTGCCACTCTAACAAGATGGCAAAATGGCAACTCTGTACATGGCACACATCTCAAGTACAGCCTCTTCCGGGACAGACGGGGACCACCTCATCATGAGTGTCCTCTGTTCTGAGATGTGCGCCTGGAGTGAGGGATGATGTCCAGTGCCCATGTAAGAAGACCGCGTCAGGAAACAACATTTGAAACATGATACACTGAATGCTATCTAGCATTGTTTTCCACCTTGCATCGTTTACGCAGGCAAGGCTGAGCTGAGCAAGATCCGAAAGGATTTTGGACATCAAACCTGTGCATTTTCATGGAGAGCAGCTCTCTGCCCCTATGCTGCCAGAAAACAATCTCCGACACGCTCTCCGATGCATATGGTCCCTTCACGGTTCTGTCCGTGTTGACAGCTTCGGCTGAGCATGGTACCGGGGTATAGATATCCAAGCAAGGATTTGCCAGTCGTGCTTTTGCTTCGCGCAGCATTGCCCCAAAGGCCGGACAAGCGCGGCTACCAAAATGCGAGACTCTAGCCCTGGACAAACGAAGCCCTAAGCCATGCCCTGCTTCCGGAGCATATACCTGGGCAGCCCAAGTCCCTTTTGAAAGTGCTATGACAGAAAGAAGCCATCCCCCTCGGTAGACCTTCAATATTGAAATTTCAGCATATGGCATTCAGAAGCAACAGCCTTGAACTCAAAACCCACAGACCTCATTCTAGATCCCCAAACCCATCCCCGATCCCCAAACACGAAAACACGATTCTAGACCCCAAAGCCAAATTGAAAAAGGAAAGCGCAAGCTGTTAAGACTCTTAAGAAACCCCTAAACTTCAGAGCGCCCGGCCCTAACTACCTCTAAATGCCAAATACAACGTAAACCCTAACCGAAACCCTAGAAACCTCACCCTAACAAGACAATGGCCTCGAGCCGCCATGGTTTCCGGGCGCTCCGGCACGAGGGTGAATGCTCTGAAGACGGCTCTGAAGAGGAGGCTCGCATGCAGACTATATAGCGGCTGTAACTCGTTAGAACAAGGCTCCTTTAAGGGTGTCTATAAGGGCCCCTTTAGGAGATAATAATGGGGGCTGCATACTTGGAACTGGGTTTTGGGACCCATGTTTCTGTTGGGCTCTTTGGTCATTGTAGTAGAGTCTTAGAGGCCTCCCAACGATGTCATCTGGATGTAGGAGGCATATTACGCCATAGTTGTTCAATACTGAAAGGTTGCAGATAGGGCTTGGGACTCTCCGGCCTGCACTGCAAGGGCTTGATGTTTGGGGTGATGATGATGCGGATGATGGTTGTGGTTGGAGCTATTGGTGACTACTGAAAAGGGCAACCTATTGATGTTCCGAAGTTGGGCTCTTGTAAATTTACTAGCGGACTAGTGGTGGGCCCCAGTTTTTTGCTATTTCCGGCGTTGCACATTCCGGCACGTGTCTGCCTGTATTGTTTGCGAGGTTCTTGTATTGTATATCCATCATTGGCTTGAGGCTCCTTGTCTTCCTACACACACACGCACACACACACACACACAGACAGACAGACAGACAGACAGACACACACACACACACGCAGTTTCAACACGGGGCCATGGGTTAGAACGATCTGGAATGGGAAATTGACGTTGCAAGCAACCTGTCTCACGGGACAGGGCTGCAACTGGCACATTCAGAAGCAGGGGCTGCAAGCTCAAGCAAGCTCGTAGCACACGATTCACAGAAGTTTTTTCCGGGCTTAACTGCTAGAGCAACTTTAGGCCCCTCGGCCCAAGAAGCGGTTACCACCGAAGCATCCCAGCCAAAGCATGGCACTCATTCCGTGGCACCCAGGTGCATTCAAACATCCAGCCCAAGCCTCAACCTACCAGCCACAAACCCAGGAAGCCTTAATGAAAACCCTTTAAGTTGGTTGAAGTTGGGTGCCCCTTGGCTGTAGCAGCGGTGCAGTTGCAATCTCTCTCTCTCTCTCTATCTATATAAGATGTGTATATATATATATATATATATATATATATAGAGCTAGGGTTGGTCAAACTTTAGGCTTGACAGGCACGCAGCTTGTCTTACTGGACCCATCTTCTTGCATAATTTTGGCTGTACTGAAGTAGGTTCTCTCAAACAGTGGTGAACAAAGCCGGGACAAAAAACAGAGGGCCCTGTTTTTAAACTCAGGCCGAGCCAGCCTTTGCAGAAGCACGGATTGCTGGGAGTCTTGGTCCCGGCCTTGGGCTGCGGAGCTCCACTGACACGGCCTCCGCACTAGGTAATCAAAACAGCAACGTGGCCCTGGCAACCTTCTGAGTGCGAGTTGCTTGAGCTGCCGAGAGTAGCAGTCGATGTGGGTATTTCCTCAGGGCAGCACACGCGTCTCACCTGAGACGTTGCCGAACTGTGATGTCCGCGTGTGTGTACACACACACACACACACACACATATATATATATATATATAAATATACATACATCTGAGAGAGAGATATATATATATATATGAGAGAGAGAGAGAGGGATATCGTACATATACACTATATAGATTAGCAGTAATTCAATACATATACGTACACACATATACGCACACGCGAACGAACACACACACACACACACACAAACACACACACACACACACACAAACGCGCACAACCCACCCGCCCACCCACCCACCCCACCCCCACCGCACACCCCACACCCGACACCCCACACCCCACACCCCACACCCCACACCCCGCACCCACCAACCCACCAACCAACCAACCAATCACCCCACCCACCCCACGCCCCACCCACCCACCCACCCAAAGATGGACCGTCCTTGACACACCCACACACATAAATACAGAAATACATATATACATGCACACGCCCCAGAAAGTCCGGGACAATAGTCCTGGAGGTGGTTTTCCATTCTCGAGCTAATCCATCGCCTAGGACGCCAATCTAAGGGCTTCTTCGGCTGTAAGCGTTGTCGAAAGCCAGCGTTTCCGACCCGATCAACAACTAACTGAAGTCTTTTGGCTGCCACAACGTTTTCATCATGCCTTGAAGCTTCGACCAGGTGCACAGGATGCTGGACAAGACGAGGATGACCCACTCGAGGTGTCGAAACCGGCTCGTCACGAGTCCTTGTGCGACACACTGCCGTTGCAAAGGGTCCACGGTCTGGGGGTCTGCAATGGAGATGGCTGCTAGACGAAGTTCACCGGACGCGAGGACGATGCGGAAGATCGGTGCCTTGTCGACACCGGAACGGCCGGTGAGCAGATGCCCTCCAGGCACGCTTCTGACCTGTGTGGGTGGGCGATTATGGAGTCAGGGTCAACTTGTGCAAAACCCTGGGCTCGGATTATAGCACGCATGTTGCATGCAGTCGGTGTCAATCTAATTACCCCTATATTCTGTCAACTTCAATGTCTGGCTGTTGCCGCTGTTCTCTCGCATAGTCACTCTAGGACGCTGGGGCTGTTGGACAAACGGAAGCGCCACTACACTTACGCAAGCTGCTCCATGCAAACACCGCACAGGCCAAGCCGAAGTCCGAACGATACAGGCTCTCTGAAGCTCGTAGTACCCCGCCACACAACATGCACACGAAAGACCTGACGAAGTTTCAGACGACGAGGGCGACTTGGGCGAATAGGACGAGGATGGCGATGGCGATAACGGTGCCGACTCGATTACGA
Source organism: Symbiodinium sp. CCMP2456 (assembly GCA_905221635.1). Taxonomy (NCBI): domain Eukaryota; class Dinophyceae; order Suessiales; family Symbiodiniaceae; genus Symbiodinium; species Symbiodinium sp. CCMP2456. Next base: position 30,894 of record CAJNDV010018846.1, on the reverse strand, counting down.
CGACGACGACGACGACGACGACGACGATTACGACGAGGGCAAAGATACGAATGCTGTTGTTGGTGGTGTTGTTGCTGCTCCTGCTGTTGTTCAACTCCGTTGCTTTCGACAAACGCTCTTTCCATCATTCAACCGGCACTGCTAAAGCGATTGAGGTCGCTGGTAGTGTAGCTACACAAAGCATGCACCTTCAGGGGAATGCTGCTGTAACGGCTGTCGACATGGTAGATTCACTTCCTATAGATGCTGCGGAAGCCCTCGGCAGGGCACACGACTGAAATTCAGAGGTTCTTTTCACGATTTGTTTCATTGTCCGATGGCCTCATCGGTTCTCAATTGCCATTGCGATATGAAATTCCCATCCAAAAGCAAAGCGGCAGAATCTCCTACAGACCCGGATCGCACTAGTCACCACCCAGAGTCTCCGCATCTTCAACCTTCACCGCCACACCTGAAGCAGGTTGTCTGTCCAAGACGCCGTGGCATTTCGCATGGAGCAGGGCTTGCTTCCTGGCTGAAAAGTCGTGGGTTTTGGTATGATGTGCTGTGTTTACCACTCACACAGATTGCACATGGGCGCCTTTATGCAGACGGGATGGGTGAGTTTGTGAGTCTAGCGCTTGGGCCACGGGCTGTTGTGGCTCGGGCTTGTGACTTTGACCCTTCACCACAGAACAACAGCCGAGGCACATGATAAATAAACTGTTCTTTCGAGTGTCCATACACAGACAACTCCCACGGCTTCGTCCTTGGAAAACTACAGGCAGGAACCCGACAACCTATCAAAACTACACCCTCAATCCTAATTCTCCAAGACTTGACCATAGCTGAGGTCGCTCGATGGGCTAGACGGCGGGGACATCCGTGAAGCAGAAGAGTTGCATGACTGCATGTTGAGAACATGTTGTGCTAGCCGTAGATCCCCATCACATGTCGAGGAGGCGAGCAGCATAGGAGTGCTCGTTGGCTTAAACAGATGGGCTCGGGTGCAGTGGCAGTTCATCCTCTGGATTTCTCAGTGAGCCTACACTCTTAATTGGCACTTCAGTTTTCAATGTCGAGATTGCGAACTGTGTGTGACATCCGCGGGTCTTTCCCTGCTGCCACTCCTTAAACCCGCGCCCAAGATTCCCAATCCTAGGCCCTAAACCCCATATTAATGCACTTGTCCCAGTACAGCCTGAGGTGCTCCAATTTCGGAGATGTATTGAGGGTCGAGACCGCAAGCGCCGTACACTCTACCGGCGTCCCTGCGTAACCATCCTAACCCAGAGTAGTAATGGCGTTAGAAACAATAGCAATAGTTTGCGACAGTAATCGACATGGTAGTAGTAGTCGTCGTCGTCG
>CAJNDV010018846.1:13185-29412 GCA_905221635.1 Symbiodinium sp. CCMP2456 | reverse complement strand
GTCGTCGTCGTTGTAGTGGTAGTGGTAGTAGCGGTAGTGGTAGTGGTAGTAGTAGTAGTAGTAGTAGTAGTAGTAGTAGTAGGGCTAGTGGTAGTAGTAGCAGTAGTAGTAGTAGTAGAAGAACAAGAAGTAGTAGTAGTGTTAGCCATTATAATTATAATGGGATGGCGAGCGCAAGCATAATCGTAGAAATAATAAGTGACAAAGCAGAGCAATGATTACAATGCCGGCAAACCGCCAGAAACAGGTTAAGACTATATCATGCCAGAACAGCCACAACAGTATCACCACATCTTCAAAGATCGCAGAGAAGCAAGGACTGCTCCGGTCCTACGATTCGCAGACCTGAGCTTCTTCGGTGTCTCCCCGAGTCTGATCGCCTCCTGCATTCGCAGCTTGGACGCAACCAGCCGAAGTGGTGGTAATTTCTCATCGAGTGGCTCATATGCACAGACTATACAACATGTTAGTTGTTGTTGGTGTCGCGTGTTTGTTTGTGTGCTTGTGCATGTATGCGTGTGCGGGGGACAACACTACATGCGGCACGGGGCACCCAGTTTGGGCTGCCATCGACAGAAAAGCTTCTGATGTCAGGGGATCGCCGGAGGCTAGCAGCTAGCACTGCTCTCCAGTGAAACCAGCTTGCACCTGCAAGTTGCAGTGAATTTACAGGACATCTGCTTTCCTCGCCGAAAGTTAGTGACCTTCGCCGTTTGCTTGCATATTGGCTGAAGGATGTTCTATCTCGAAAACAGTGCCAGGCTCAAGCCTGCCTGTAGGCAGTTTCAGCGGGTTGACAGACATTTCGTGGAGTGAGTGTGCACTGAACTTGTAAAAACCTTTCCTTTGTGAGGGCTTCCTACTATCCTCCTGAACTTGGTTCACTTCATGGTGGCCAATCTTGGCAACAAGCAACAACAAATTAAGATGCCAGTCACCGTCGCGACTGTTCTATGATCATTGCTGTATCCTATTTCAGCTTCATCGATGAACATCTCCGTTCCATGCATTATCGTACACAGGTGCGTTGTGTTTTCATGCATCGGGGAAGTACGACCGACAACAGGGCAGCGAACAGCGTGCCATCAGCGGCAGCAATCACATTGCGCCTGTTTTTCGAGTTCGAATTCTTTTTCTGCGGGGCCCAGGCCTGGCATCTCCCAGGGTTTGGTGGTGGGAAGCATAATGTAGGGGCCTTGATAACTAGGATAGGGGTTTCGGTCGGTGTATACTATATTGTGATTGTATCAGGAACCCTCAAAATAGTATTGGTGAAATATTTAGGCCCCTGTGATCGTCGACGGTCTTGTCAGACCGGAGACTCATGTTCTTAGGCTGTGCTGGTGGATCCCCGTTCACGACCGTCGTGCAAGCAGAGCGCCTTGGAAGCACAGCAAGTGGATTCACCGGAAATGACCTTTACAGTTAGGGACCCTATGCCCTTGTACCACGAATCCCCACTATATGGTATACGTTACGAATCCCCTTTTATGGTAGATGAACTTCAAACCCTTCTTGGTTCTTTTCGTCCTTGTGGGTGAGATGAGGCATTTACATAAGTAGACCAGGATGGCCCAGCATCCGCTCCCCGCCTGTGCAGAAGCTTCCATGCCGCCGCTGTGCATGTAGGGTATGCGGGAGCACTGAAGCTGATCTGCACGTATCCCATCCCAGAGTTTGGAGAGGAGGCTGGGTGCATGCACATGCAAGGATTCCACACCTGCTGACCAAGACCCCAGATCTGTCTTGGCAGTCCTTGGTGTATCAAGTTTCGCTGGACATCCGTAGTCCCAGATCGCTTTCCCATTTCTTGTGATTTCGTCCCGCACACCCAGCTTCGGTGTGTTTTTTGAGTCAGTTGGCAGATCGCCACATGCCGAGCCCGATCCACCTGCAAATGCGAGGTGCTGGGGTCAGCTGCTGCGGCTCCGTCACAGTGGCACATTGCTTGGCTATGCTATACTGTACTCTACTCTACTATACTGTACTATACTATACTATATGCTCTTTAGGCTTTTTCGTCACAGTGACACATTGCTTGGCTAGGGGAGAAGGTGAGTTGGAGACTTTTGCCGCCGGGGTTGGGAAAGAAGTGAGTCGCCGGAGCTTGCCCAATAGAGGGGCCTAAATAAATACCAAAACTATATTGGGGGTTCCTTCTTCTTATTATTATTACTGTTTTGTTATTCCCCAAAAACCATATTCTAGTTGGTAAGGCCCCCCATATTGCACTTATAAACATTTAGAGCCCACTTCCTGGTTCATTCTCATGTTGCTCTGCATTGGAGCTCCATTCGTCCGCATAACGCCGAAACAATGAAACGCAGCGACTTGCTAGGGAATTCTGGCTTGTTGCCCCCAGCTGGTAAGCTTGGTGAGCTTTCGGCTGTCTTCCATTTTCGGATGTGGAATAGACAGAACGACAGTAGATGGCATGAAGGTTCTTTCGGCCTGCTCCAGAAAGGAACTTTGTCCCTGCACCAAGCCAAAACCACAAAACAAAGCAGCGGTTATAAGACCCCGGCGGCGCCTCAGGAATTCCGTCCATGCCAGAGATGGAAGCCTTGCGGAAAGGTGCCGCGCAGGCCACTAGTACTAGCGACGTTGGCTCCAGGTTCCGCTTCAAATGGGCTTTCCGAAAATAGGGGGGGGTACCTTATTTTGGGGTCCTTATAATAAGGATCCTATTCTTTAGGGTACTTTATCAGGGTCCCCTATTTTCGGAAACCCCCAAATGGTAAAGGTTTGGCATTTTGAGGATGCACGCTGTGCAGCAGAATATGGTGTTCGAGCCTCTTCTTCTACAGGGTTTAGGGTTTAGGGTTTAGGAGCCGAGTGTTCGATTGCAATCTCACCCAGTTGGCCGTGGCACTGGGATGAGGATCACAAGTTTCGCCCCATCATTTCCTGACATCTCAGACCCCTTCGGTCTACCAATACCACACAGCTTGCCTTCCAGTATTCGTTAAAATCTACCCTAAACCCTAAACCTAGAAAACCATCAACTAGATACAGTGAGCGTGAGGACTTTGGTGTGAACATGCGGAGATTACCAACTATAGGTTCTATGAGTTAGGGCCTCGTGTTTTTGTCTACCGCATGTTTGGTTGTTTCACCTTGCAGACTCGCACCATATGCCTCGCCTGGATTGTCCGAGTGTGAGCGCCGAAACCCTAAACCTTAAGCCCCAAACCCTAAACCATAAAGGGTTTAGGGTTTAGGGCCAGAGTACAGAAGAAGTCCCTGGGATGCTCTACCAAGCAACTGAAGGCAATTCTGAACAGGCTCAGCTGAATGCTCGACATCGCCTCCACAAGTGCTCGTAGTAGTGTGCCAAATGCCGAAACCGGGGCCTATGTTTAATTTTAGTGACAATGAACTTGCTACAGGTGGCGCAGAAGTGAGGTTCCTTGAGACTTAAGTAATTGCTGAGCTGCTACAAAGGGTTTCTCGATGCTGCTAACCTAGGTCGGAAATTCCATACGGCTCAGGGTACCATGTGAATTTCGAGTTCAGGGTTCCTTTAGAATATACAAAGACTTGTAGACGTCCCACCAGGACTCCAGGGCGCTGCATTGTGCCGCTTCGGTGGCTGTGCCCGATCCTTCAGACGATGAGGTGCGTCGCTAAGGCTCCAACTCAGGACTCAGATGTTTAGTGGCTCCAAAACCATGACCGTAGTATCGGTGGTTTATGCTAAACCTCGGAGATGGAGGCTCATCAACTAGCTACACATTCGAGCGATGTGGTTGCAAGGTTCGAGTGCCCTAAGACATAGAGATGGCTAGGCCATCATGCATCGAATTCTTCACTGAGGGTCAATATGCCCGAGTGTCAGACGAGCCTTGGTTCAGCTCGCACGAAGGTTATGAGTTTGAGGGCAGTGGCCCTCGGATTGTGGATGTCGATTCTGGTGACGGCTGACCCCCAACAAGCAACTGCGAGTCTTTCAACACTATACTATACTATCCTATGCCATACTATACTGTACTATGCTCTACTGTACTGTGCTATGACATGGTATAATGTAAGTCTTCCCAGACCTACGGTCGATGCTTCGGTCACAGCCTTCGGCCGTAGCTTTGCTGAGCGCTTGCCTTCAATAAAGATAAGACTGGTAGTTGTAGTAACAACTAATACTCGTAGTGATGATGATGATGATGATGATGATGATGACGATGAGGACGACGATGATGACGACGATGTTGATGATGATGGTGATGATGATGATGACGATGATGATATTAACAGTAACAGTAGCAATGATGATGATCGTCGTAATTGAAACTAAATCGTGAAAATAACAGAAATAAGTGTGCAAATAGCATCTACGCAAAGGAACCTAAACCCTAAAGCCTAACCCCTAGCCCCAGTGTAGGCCAGGCCCGAAGCCCGAAACCCGGTCTGAAATCTTGTTGGCTCTGTAAACGCCGGTGAGTTCTGACGGAAGCATGTATCATCTGTTGTTTCTTACTCGTGTTGGTGGGTTGCTTTCCAAAGAACTGCCGGCTGCAGGAACTGGAAGATTACGCACCTATCCGGCCCAGCTTCAGCAGCCGCTGCCAAGTGACCGACGGACTGTGCAAGTGCGAAGCTGCCGGTGGCATGAATTAGACGTGAAGCCCGAGCTCACACAATCTCGCGACACTTGCTTATCTTGCATCGTGTGATTATTGGTGTCAGCTCGACCGGTCACTGCCGGCGATGTCTGCCGCTCACACCGCCTGTTCAGTTCAGCCCGAGCATGTTATGGGTTCACACTCTAAAGCTGCATGCTCCAGCGACGTGAATCATCGCGGCTCAAGTTTGAGGGTGTGGAGACAGTTTTGGAGTAAGGGCAACCACACAAGCCTCCACTTATTCGTCAACTCAGGTCAACACCCCAAGAGCATCCTACCCAGCACTGCAACATTGTTGTCTTTGTTTGGTGTGAACCTCTTGTTTTGTGGATTCGGAGACGTGTGTGGTAGCCCGTGCTGTATATAGTCATATAGTTCTTTAGATACCTGTTTGTGCAAGAATGGCAATCGTTCCAATTCAGGGTGAAGGTGCTGTGAAGGCACGAGACCAACAGAAAGGTCGTGGACATGGTGGCAAAGGTGCAGGCCAACATCGTCCGAAAAGGCAACAAGGCAATCGCAGTAGCATTCGCAAGCCTGTCCTGGCACTCTGCAAAGTGACCCGCGCCGATGCCGCAGGGGATGCCACGGAGGCCTTAAAAGCCGCCCTTCTTGAAGCCGAGCGTGGCAGCGAGCCCGTGGACGGAGGACTCCTGGGAATGGCAGCCGCCCAGGCTGGCCGGCTCGGCCTCAAAGACCTGCTTGCCTCGCTTATGGCCTACTCTTGGCCACTTGGTTCCCCAGTAGTACCCTTTTGCCCTTTATCTTTTTGGGCTCCCTTATTACTAAAACCGAATGGTAGGAAAAAGGGTGCCCTTATTATTAAGTGGCTACTGGGGAACCTAGGCCAAGACTTTCCTCTTGTGGTGGACGCGAAGTTGCCGAGCTGGCCGCCGCTGGCAGCAAATGCGGCTGTGACGATGACAGGTTCTTCTACTTCGTTGCTACATACTGCAGCCAGAACCCCAGTGCATTCACCTGCCTCCGGGATGTGGCACTGGTCGCTGCGGCACTCACACCGAAGCTTGATTCACAGGTGGAGTTGTCTAAAGATTCTAACACCCGCTCCCGGCTGTGTAGACTCTTTACTATAGGATTTATGAGTGTGTCAAGGAGTGTATCACGGTTCAGCATCAGAGATACGAAATAATCAACAGCAAATGGGAAGGATCTGACAATGTACGTCGAGTCGGGAGCCAATCACGACCTGAGCTGTGTATTACCCTAACCCCCCAGGTACCTACTATATAGGGCCCTAGGGGCTCTAGTACCCTATATAGTAGGTACCTGGGGGGTTAGGGAAATCCCTCGAGCCCGCAGGTGAACCTTGGAGCCGCCTTCTACGGCCTCTCCAGTGTGGCCTTGCAGCACTTGCAGGGCAAGCTGACGGGCCAGCCCATTCGGGACATCGCCGAGTTCTTCTACTCGCTCATGAATGTGTTGGGCATGCCGAACAATGCAAACCTCTGCAATGAGGACCTGGTGAAGGAAGTCATCGTAGCAATCGCCTCGGCTGTTCGGCGTTTCCTCCATACCGCCAGCGGGCAAGATATTGCAAAGGCCACTGGTGCAACATCGCTTGGGTGGACGCTGCTGCCTCGCTTGCAGGACAGTGTTCTGGGCCCTTTGTTGAAAGAGCTGGCGCAGGCAATCCGTTTCCGCCATGCGGACTTCAACGCTCAGGACTTGGCACAGCTCAGCGTCTCGTTCGCCCGAGTGGAGGGCTTTCCGGACTTCGCGACCTCCCTGCCGATCCTGGTCGACAAGGTTTGCGAACGCATGGGGACCTTCAGCTCCAAGGACCTGAGTTTGGTCCTTTGGTCTGCTTCCCGTCACACCTACCTCGCAGACAGATGCGCGACACTTGCATCCAAAGAGGTGATGAGGCGAGATTTGACGGGCTTCTCTGCGCAGGACCTGTGCATGACTGCCCAATGCTTGGCCAAGCTGGGAAGCAGAGGCAAGGCAGCACTTTGCTTGGTCGCGGGCCAAGTCTTTCAGAGGCAGGCGAGAGGCTTGTCGACCACGGACAAGGTGCTGTTTCTCTGGGCTCTGGCGAAGTGTAAAGTGATGCATCTTGCCCTTTGCCGGCTCATCGTTCGGGACCTCGCAGTCGAGAACTGCAGTCGTCTGCAGAGAGACAAGGTGGGCCTCGCGCTGTGGTCCCTGGCAGTCGTTTGGCAGTCGCTTCCGCAATCAGATTCTTGGGCAAGGCTTCTGGCGTCCACCCTTCTTGCTGCGCAGCCGTGGCAGATGGCCCCAAGCTACGAGGTCACAAATGATGCCTGGGCCTTCACCCAGCTTCCGGCAGATCTCACCAGAATGATGTGGCCATCGCTCCTCTCGTCAGCAATGCAGATTGCTCCAAGCAGCCTTTCACAGCACGAGCTCTGCAACCTGCTTGCCGGCCTGTCACGCTGTCCGAAGCAGGTAATCCTCTGTCAGGAAGTGTTTACATCCTTCGCGAGCGAATTGGTGAGCCGCCTGCAAGCGCCGGATGGGCCGCCGACAACATCTGAGCACGACAAGCGGCTCCTGGCTGCAACGCTTGCCAGCCAGCCAGAGAACTGGACCTACCTGAGCGAAAGTGATGTAGAATCGGTGCAAGCCTTTGTCTCTGCGAGTGAAGCCAAGCCCCAGGACGTTCCGGACGCATCGGAGGCATCCCGGCCAACTCATGAGACTCCATCGCCCGATCCGGAGGCAGAGACACCCAACAAGGAGGAGGCCGAGGAGGGCACTTACCAGACAGAGGAGGCCCCAGACGCACCAGAGCCAGAGACGGAGAGACCCTTCGAGAAGCCTGAGGGGAGCTCCTTCGAAGCAAAGAGAAAGGAGACGGAGGAGGCAACCGATGTGCCAGAGTCAGATGCGGGCGATGGGTGGGGTCCACAAGTTCTCGAGGAGCGCGACACAGACTCAGGTGTGCCCGGCACATCGGAGCTCAGTCTTCTACATCTGAACTCCCAATGCAACTACAAAGGCCACTGTGTGCAGCTTAAGCACACTTTCATCCATATAGATTGCCCGGAGGAGAGTGATTCGGAGGAAGACTGCATGATCTGCAACATGAACAGGAACGCGGGCCGCAGGCGTGCCCAATCGGCCGATGGACGAGATCTAGTTGCTTCCGGCAGCACTTCCGTCCCACCCATCCCGGTAATAAACGATCCCGACATGGAGCGCGAGATCTTGGAGCGCCATCAGCATCGGGTCGAAAAGCGACGCATGAAATGGGGATCGATGCCAAACTGCTGCATGCCTTCACTACAGCTGCAGTGATCTGGGTGCCAGCGAGACAACAATGAAGCAGTGGCGATGGCTTCTCCAAAACACCTCTTGGGCGCTTATAATATACAATTTATAGCATGTAGCATGTAACAGATTATAAATAATCTTGATATCTTCTAAGCAACGCGGCCCGTGAAAGCACTAAGGCATCTCTCCTCACCACTGTTTCGAGTGTTATTAGCCGAAGCTGGCCGAGCCCAGCTGCTTCAAACGACCGTTACGAAAACTTGGGTATGTAAACTGAAGCTAGATGACTTAATTGTACTGTAGGATTGTACTTAATAACAATGCAGTGATACTATAGTACTATGATGCGTTGATGCTATCATCGGAGCTTGAACATCGGTCGATCTTGAAGCTTTTGGAAGCACATGCTTCTTGGCAGCACTGTCGCTGAAATCACAGGGACGGAGCTGCCTCTCTGAGGGGTGAGTCGAAACGAGGGGTGGTTCTCACCATGCACGGAATTGGAGCTCTTGCATCCACAACAGCCGCAGCCGGCTGGCACCCTGGTGCCCTGAAAGAAGACACACAGACCAGTCCTGTTGCCTGACCAGTTTGCCTGTCGTGAAAGGAATAATTTTCACATGCAGGCCGGTCAGCTGAGATCGAAAGGAGGGAAAGTGCCGTCGGTACCATATACAGCGTCCGACATGCACAGCTACCGAGGGGAGATTGGCAGTGCCAGTGTTTGCACGAGTGGTAGATTCCAGGAGGTTGGAAGGTCAATGTGTTGGAAGAAACTGTTGGGTCGAGCCCCGCCTGGTTTCAGGCAGTTGCCTGTTGATAATTTTGCTACTGCATGATATCAGTGGAGACTGATGGAACAGGCTCGAATCATGCTTCTGCCACGCTCAGGCTAGGTCTCCGGTGCTTAACTATTGCTACATGCGTCCTCCTAGCTGAACCTGGTCATTCTGATGGGACGCAGCTTTCAATGTTCAGAAGGGTGAGTACCTATTATCCATTGTAGTTCCTTTTGGGGGATACCTTATAAAACCCGAATATATAATTCGTTAAACCCAAAAAAAGGAACTACAATGGAGACTATAGGTAAGGCTACCATCTCCCCTTGTTCTGGCCTCCGAGAGCTGGCTGCGGGATACTCGCCTGGTTTGTCCATGTGTGCGAGCCAAAAAGGTCATGGAGACTCGGAGAGGATCTGCAGTAACTGCCCCCAACCCCCCAGGGTACCTACTATATGGGGTACTGGAGCCCCTAGGGCCCTATGTAGTAGGTACCTGAGGGGTTAGGGTGCGTTCAGTTTTAGTGGGCTTACAGTAGGAGAGAACTGTCGGCAGCAGATCCAGAGGATGGTGATGTTGACAGGCACAGCTCCACAATCCTGCAGCGCAGCTGCGCCATGGAATAGCATTGGAGTTCAATCTTCTGCAGGGACCGACCCGAAGTCATTCTTCAGCTCTTCAGTACAAGAGGTGCAGAGGCTGGATGGTTGCGGAAAGAGGGTGCTGGCGGTCTAGATGATGTGTGGTGCCCGGACTTGCATTGAAAGCTGTTCTCTTAGATTCAAGCCTAGTGCCTCCGACCATCTGAGTGGATCCCGTGCCTGATCGTGTTCCACGCAGTTTTAAGTTTTAACCTTCTCCAGGTTCTAGCCAGACATGGCTTCAGGTCTGCACTCCATCCTTGTGGGACTTCAGGAAAACTGTGCGTGGACTTCCCCCAAGTGCAGAAGCAGTAGCATGCTGGTATTCATGCCTTACCCCAAGGTCCGATCTTTTATTCTTGTTATTGCCACCCCATATCTCTTGGTATACATGCTATACCCCAGGGATCTGCCTCCTAGTCTTGTTGTTCCCGACCCCATATGGGTAGTTGTCAAAATTATGGTCCTTTTTGGGGGTACCCTAAATAATAGGTGCCGTACTATAATAAGGACCCAAAAAGGGACCCTAATTTTGGCAACCGCCTTTTTTTTTACATCCCAGCCAGGACGCGACATCGTGGGAATTGCGCCGACCGGGTCTGGAAAAACGTGTGAGGCTCACTTTGCTGTCAAGACATTACCTATAGTCTCCATTGTAGTTCCTTCTTTTGTTTTACCAATTATATATCAAGGATTTCATAAGGTATCCCCAAAAAGGAACTACAATGGAGACTATAGGTAGTTCCGGGTTCCCCAAGCCCAACACTGCCGAAATCAAGCAGCGCACCAAGAACCCTCCTGAAACGGCTCTCTTTATAGAAACGGCTGTTTTCTTGAAGCTTGCAAAGCGGGAAGAGTTCTAGCCAGGCGAGACGCAAAGAAGCACCCTCAACCGTCCTAAACTTTAATCTATACAGCCCTGATTGGCAAACCCCCTTTATTTTAAGGCCCTGGTATGAACCGTACTGTCCTTACGTATGAGGAATCCTGTCGCATTTACGTGTTTGTTGTTGATTGTTTTTTTTTGTTTTTGCGTCGTTGGCTTCCTGGTTTCTTAGCTTCTCCCGCTTCGTTGATGCATTCAGGTCCAGGGGTGAGTGAAATCCGTCGGACTTGTGATACGACTGCTGCCGCTGCTTCTACTGCGACTGAGACTGCGACTGCGACTGCGACTGCGACTTCTACTGCTACTGCTACACCACCACCACCGCCACCACCATCAACACCAGCAACACAAGCACCACCCCTGCCACTGCCGCTACCGCGACGACGACGACGACGACCAGTACTACTACAAGCTTCAGTCCAAATGGGACCCTACAAATCGTTCAAGACCGCAAACGACAGAACAAAAGGATCAAGAACAACGTGCCTAGGCTGATTTTCCATACTTGCAAAAGATCACTATTCATCGTGGGCCTACACTACGTTTGACCAAGCCAATTCCCCACCCCCACGCCCTGGAAACAGATGCTTATAGTCTGAGGGCCTGAATACTGAGTAGTGAGTAGTGCATTCACCAGGGGCCCTATATAATTCAGTAGCCCATCTACAAGGAGCCTGATTTGAAAAGGCTTCTACCCTACCGATTTGCGCCTGGAAAGTGTGCTCACCCTTCGCGGCTTTTGGGGGTGTACTGCCTATTAGGAACAGGGTCCACGAAATTGTGGCTTAGTGTAGGGTTCGTCTGTGAGTTGTTTGTTTAGGAGACCTCGAAATTCATGGCAAGGCTGAGAGCTTTCTGAATCTGGAGGCCCTCCTCCATTTTGCTCGTAGATCTAATCTGAGGGCTTTGGGGTGCGAAGGTTCAGGACTGGACAGTCCGCAACCGCAAGAGAGTTGAAAGTGGAGACAAGACCTACGACTTGTCTTCTTTTTGTGCAAATACTCTCTCAGAGGAGACATGCAGTTCCGCTACTTCTGAACCCAAACCCTAGACGTGGAACTAGGACAACGCTTTCTGTGGTCAAAATTCACATGCGTCTGGCGGTTCGATCGGTATGATTCGGTTTGGGTTTACTGCGGTATACTTCGGAGTGCAATGTTCGGTGCAGTGCGGTGCAGTGCGGTGCGGTACCTGCACCTTCCACCTCCCCGCCATCCCCTGACAGGGTGGAAGGGTAGAGGAGGGTGGAGCCTTTCAGGAAAAAGGAGGAAAGGGTGAAGGTGTTATGGGTGGGCTGTCTAGGCAACGATTTTTTGCGGTTTTCTCTGCATGGCCCTGCCGGATTGTCTCGCGGAGTTGCTTGCGAATTTTCTCGCGGATTTTGCCGCGGATTTTCTGAAGATTCTATCTCCCTCGAAAATCCGCGCATTCGCGTGCACTGCCGGCCAGAAAATCCGTGCGCCAAACAATAAGGAAAAGTGCGCAAACCTTGCCCAGAGACACGGCACCAAAAGTGGAAACACGGTTTGGTACGGTTCGGTTCGGCGTGGTGTTGCCGGGGGCGCGTGCGGTTCGATGCGGGCGCAGTACTACGCGAAGGTATTGTTGAAGCACCCCTGGTTCATCCCAGAGCTGTCCTTGAATGCGTGGTTCGCGCTCGAGATGCTAGCGCAAGCCGCGAGGACGATCAAGGACTTGCATGGAACAAAAGGTGAAAGATGATGCCACCCCGGCAATATTAGGGTCTCAATCATCTGTTAAGTTGACAAGCTGGTAGAGTCTTACAGCCTGAAAAGAGGAAGGCAGGGTCAGTCAGTTGGCTGGCGGGTCTTTCGCACACCCTCAAGTAAGGATGGCATACATTCTGCCTCTTCTTGCGGATGGACTTTGCAAAGCCAAGATCCCAGCACACAGGCAGCTTCAAGTGTTGTACTTTCAAACCAAAGCTACTGAACCTGCAGCTAAGAAACCCAAACAAAGCAACCAAGGCACGATGCCCCGCTCCAACTACGATGGAATCGCTCTTCCTGCGTTTTTGCGAAATGTTTCCGAGGTCCCTTGCAAGCTTCTCCAGGTGTTCCGCATGCTTCGGGTTTAGGATTTCTGTAACGCGTTGAGTCTCGGCGGTGTACATTGACATTCCGGTATATAGCTGGGGTCCAAGACTCTGAGTGTGCCAGCCGACTCAGGCCTCAGCTAGCTACTGCGAATGGCTGTGCTGCAGGTCCTTCGAGCCATCTGATAGCAAGCCTGGCTCTTACGGGTTAGATGGGTGTCTCCTTACAAACAGCCGTAACGAGCCAAGTTCGGATCAAGTTTTGTAGTGCCCGAATGCGTGGGTTTCAACCCGAGAAGTGCGTTTTGACCAGCGACTTTGCTTGGTCTCGCTTGCTAGATGTTGCGAAGATGTCGGCTGAATGTGCAGCCACGAAGACAAGTTTGTTGAGAAGTCACGGGCGTACCGGAAAGCTGCGACTCGTAAAGGATCGTTGAGTGCAGGTCACAGGTTGCCGTCGAGTCGAAAGCTGGAGACGTTATCGCAGAATGAGTGCATGATTTGCTGTTCGAATGTGTGTGGGCACATGCGAATAGCACATACGCGTATGTCTCAATGACTGCGCCTGCGTTGGTGGCAGGATTATGGTGTATCAATCAACTCACACATGCATGACCATGCATGCACGGAGAAAGAGAAACGTTCTCCGTGAACGGACCTGCACTGTTCTGCTAAGCTCGAGGCTTCCTGCGGGCTCAGGGGCACCTAACCCTATAAACCCTAAAAAGGAACCCTTACAAGAACCCTAAACCCTAAACCCTAAACTAGACCCTAAGGAAGCTGAATCTGCAAGTTTTCGTGGATATTCTGTTGGCCTGCCGCTTGTGTGCTAAGTGACAAAGTCCTGGCTCGACTCCGCCGTTTGGACAGCGAGGAGAAGTGCGACGATCTCCAGCAGGCCAAAGGCTATAGTCTTGCTTGACAGTTTGTCATTGCGACAGAGCAAATCTTCGTTTGCTCTCTTATGAAAGCTGCAGGCCAGGGGAGGGACCCGCTCGAAGCTGCGCGGGTGGTGTCACGGGCCCAAGTCTAGGTTGGGTGGACGGAAGGTTAGGAGTAACTCCTCGCCGCTATGATGTCTGCAAGTGGCCATGATTTACGCGACGTCGACGAACACAAGATGCCGACCGACCGCGAGAATGAAAGGAGTCCTTACCATCTTCAGGGCGACCCCATGCGCTCACCGGGTTCCTTCTACTGCACGGCACAGCGCTCCGGTGTTTCGGAAAAAAACTCCGACAAGAAGAACCGAACCTCAGTGATTGCGGGAGATTTCATCAAAGTAGATACTCTGGCATCGGAACCTGATGTGCAGGCTCAAGCGTCTGCTACATCAAAGCTGCGAGGAGCTGCGACGTGGGTTTTGTCGAACCACTGCATCGGAAACCTTATGGCTTGCGTCGTCGTAGTGGATGCAATGTGCACTTGGATCGACATTGATGCTCGTGCAGCCGGCATATCGACACCGACATTCGTCGAAGTCTTTACTGACACTGCTTTGGCCCTCTACAGCCTGGAAATTTTGCTGCGCTTCGTAGGCAAAGGTCTGAGGGGCATGGTCTCAGACTGGCTTGGAGTTCTCGATATTGTAGTAGTCGTGTGTGGCTATGCCGAGATCCTGTTGAAAGCATTGGCTCCTGCTGACCTGGTGGCAAGGCTGAGTGTCATGCGCGCACTACGCTTGGCACGTATTGTCCGCTTGCTGCAGTTTTTCAGGAGGATACGGTCCTTACGAGAGCTTCAGAAGTTGGTGACGATGATGGCGACATGCCTTCGAACTTTAACTTGGTCGTTCCTACTCTGCTTCGTGATCATGACGATATGGGCCATGCTGCTGGTGGAGATAGTGTACCCCATCGTACAGGAGATGATGAGAGAGGGTGATGCGACAATTCTGGACTGTGCATACTGTCAGATCTCGACGAGCTCTGTCATGGAGGCGACCTTGCTGCTCTTCAAGACCGTCATCGCCGGAGACAGCTGGGGAAGGCTCGCCGTCCCGATCATACAAAGGAGTCCAGGAACGGCCATCATTTTTGTCGGCTCACTTTTGTCCTTGGTCTTCGGCGTTTTGAACATCATCGTTGCTGTGGTTGTCGACACATTCGCTGAAGCCAGACAGAATGACATCTTGAGCTTGGCGGAGGAAATGGAACACGACATTGAGAAGGATCGGGAATCCCTGCAGAAGCTGTTTGCCAGGATTGACGGAGACGGCAGTGGCGAGCTCACACTCCAGGAGTTGATTCAGGGCGCTCGTCGTGACCCAGTTTTCCAAAGCCGGTTGCGAGTAATGGACATCGATGCTAGGTTGCCCAGTGGTACCCTTTTGCCCTTTTTCTTTTTGGGTTGCCTTAATGAAGCAAAGTAGTAGGAAAATGGGTACCCTTATAACTAAGGGGCTATTGGGGAACCTAGGATGAGAATGACTTGCAGCAGCTGTTCCGCATGATCGATGTGGACGGAAGTGGCACCATCGAAGTGGCAGAGTTCATTGGCCCTTTGAGTCGTTGGGTTCATGATTCGAAGACAGCACCTAGATTCATTAAGTATAACATGCTGCAGACGATGCAGATGCAAGAAGACCTGTACAGCCTGTCGAAGACATACTTTGGTCATCTTTCAGAGAGAATCGATACAGTCGTGGCGAAGATGAGCATGCAACACGCAGAGCCCACCCTGTTGGTGCCCTTGGACCGTTCTGAAGAGCAGCAAATTGAGCAGCCTGAGCAGCCGAAAGCCACCCAAAAGCTGGAAATTCTCTGCCAGGAGCATGTCTCCCCTAGCGCGCCCGAAGCGACTACATCCGGATTTCCCACCCACGAGAGTGAGCAGAAGGGTGAGATGTGGCGGAAAGCCTTGGGCAAGGATGGAGCCGAAGTCGGGGCCTTGCTTGAAGCTCTCATCGTAAAGGTTGAAAGTGGGATGATCGAAATGGAGAGCAGATTGAAGCGAGCAATGGCTGGCCTTCCACCCGATGCGTCTATGCTGCATTCCAGTCCCAAAGAAACGACACCTACCGGTTCGGGAGATGTAAAGGGCCGTGCTGATCTCTTCCGGTCCGTGTATGGCGATTCCAAGCGTCGGACATCAAGAAGAGCTGTCGCCTCCTCAGCCACATTCGGCCAGTTGGCATATGCTGAAGGGACGGCATCACGAAACATCAAAACCTCAGGGGAGTTTGGTTTGCCAGGCTTGCCACGCTTCCTCGCCCGTTAATGCGCCGCTGCTCCAAGAGCAGTGTGTTTCACAGCCATTCGGTCAAACATGCATGTTTGGCCCAGCCCATATCCTCTAATCATGAGGTGTACGGTCATAGTCGGACCACTCCAATCACGGAGCAACGGAATCTCAGCTCAGCGTCAAAACCCCACATGCCACAAACACGAGTTCTGTTGAAATCTTCTGAAGAATAAATAGCGAAGGTGCCAAATATGACGAGTGCGTCGCTTGCAGGCGATGAAAACCGTTGCCCGCAAAGCTGCAGATGGCTCGAAAGACCAGGCACGTCGGCATGGTGGAAGGGTTTAGCGAATAAGTTTTCATAGCAATTGCCGCGCAATCGTAGTACTCGCGGGGGGGGGGGGGGGGGGGAGATGTTGAAGGCGAAGCCGCTGCTTGATTTGCTAGCAGACACATGTGCATAACCAACGGAGAAGGTGTTACATTTGATGTTGTTTGCGTTGGTGCATGTTTGCAATGCCATCCATGTTTCTGTATTCTAGCGGCAGATTTGGGCACGTGAAAACATACGCAAAATGCCGGCGGCCGCAGCAATCAAGCAGTTCCACTCATGTTCCAGGATTGCTCACCTGATGTGCAGCCTCTGATGCATTTGTCCGTTGTGAAGCGCCCACATTGGGGTGATATGTAACCTTTCTCTCGGCATGACATGTGGTAAACGCGTCCCTGCTATGGGAGGGCTTATGTTTCAAGTCTCTACACCGAACCCGTCCTACGTGCTATGTACTACTACTACTACTACTAC
>CAJNDV010018835.1:51730-67182 GCA_905221635.1 Symbiodinium sp. CCMP2456 | reverse complement strand
GGGTTTTCGGGTTTAGGTTTTAGGGGTTTTGGGTTTGGTTTTAGGGGTTTTAGGGTTTAGGGGTTTAGGGGTTACGGCTTTGGTGCTTCGATGAATGCAGTTGAGGCTGAAGCCAAGAAGAAGTGCTTGACGGCAGGATGCGCAGTGTCCAGATGCTAGGGTTGCCCGGTAATCCCCTAAAGGTGACGGATACGATAAGGATTCCTTGTACCTGCTATAACAGTCCCTCAACCCAAAACCCTTTACCTACCATTAAGAGACCCCCCAAAAAAACAAATGTTGGGAGTAACAAAAATTGCGTCTAAAGAACGGCCGTTGAGGAGTATGTGGTTTTGGCTTGGGGGCTTTTTGCCTTCCAGCAAACGCTTGGCAAGTAGATGGGAGGGCATGTGCAAGGCGTTTCGGGCTGAAAGATACAATGAGATTCATATCAAATCTTCGCATGGGTAGTTGTCTAAAGTTTCGTCTCTTCTTAGGTCCCGAAAAAATAGTGCGGCACCCTATTTAGAGAACTACCCGCATGCAACATGCGAAGCATGTCTAAAACTTCGCATCCTTCGGACTTCGATTCGACTCCAGGCTCAGGGACTACACGCGAAACCATAACTTAGGGATTGGGGTTTTCGGGTTTAGGCCCCAAAAAGGATAACCGCTTAAATGGCAGTCAGATTATAGAATTCGAAGCCCCAAGATGTTAAAGGTTACCTACTCAGCCCCTGGCCCTAAGCTAAACCCAAAAAACGAAAAGTTAAACCTGAACTCTTACAGTATGGTGTGTGGCAGGCAGTGCATCATCAGAGTTCGCAGTTGTTTCGGATGTCCGAACCAAGGAAAGCATAGACAACATAGAACAAAGGTCTCGATCATCGGCAATGGCATTCCTTTGAAGGGCTCCTTCAAGAGATCTAGGAATCCATATTCTGGCGGAAAAGATTGGTACAATATGCATCCCCTCACGGTCCCCGCACAAACATAGTATAGTGCGACACCCTAACCCTATTGCAAACATAGGAAGGCCCCTATGTTAAAGCAAGGCTGGACGAGAAGGTGCAGAACATTACAGAACCATAGATGCCCTGTGATCAAGACAGGGTAGCCATCCCCCCAGTAAAGCCAAACCGAAACACCCAAGCCCGAAGATCATCAACAAACCAAGAGCATGCACCTCAGCCTTTAAGCCTGTTCGCAAGCCTTTCGTCGTTCATGACCACATCGACGGCAGAACAGCGCGTCCTGTTTTGTAGTCTCGGGGCGGCTAGGTCCAGGTTTCGATTCGAGTCTTTGTCGCCACGGCCTTAGCATCGTAAACCTAGACCCTGAACCAACGCTACATTAAGGGAAGCCAGCAACTGCTCAGGCGTTTCCCACTTCTACAATCATCCAGGCCCTGATGCCGACCTTCCACACCTTTGCAGCTGCAGAAGCAGAAGCCTGCCAGGAGTTCATGCACTCAGTCGTAGCACCCCGAAACTCCGGAACCTTCTTATGAACCACCCGCAATGTCCTCCGCGTAGTTGTCGAGGCACTTGGAGCAGCATTCCTGCAACATCTCAGGGGGCTTGGGGCTCGTCTGCCCAAGATCACGAGGGAGTGAGCCAAGTACTGCCCTTGTGGAATAGTTACGATTCCGAAATTAGCTCCAACAAGGCCATAACAGCAATGGTCTCTTTGGGCCGCACTGCCATAACGAGTAGTACATATGCACCCTCTTGATTCCGCAAGCCTCATCGGGTGGCGGACCCCGTGATAACAGGGACCCCAACTTGAAGAAATCACTCTTGGATGAAGGCTCCAAGCCTTGCCCCGAAAGCCTAAAACGCTAATCACTCTCCTAAACAACGTCGAAACCGAAACTTCTGCTCTTGGTGTCAAACTCCTACAGCTTAGGGTTGTAGGGTTTAGGGTTTATAAGCTTAGGGCTTAGGATTGAGGGTTTCAAGGTTTTGGCTCTCCAGCATAGGGTTTAGGCTTTAACTCTGCTGCATAGACGTCCGAAACCGTTCACTCATCTGTGGGCGAGTGTGTTACCAAGGGAGGCATCATGCATCATCCGGGGTCGCTGCACCGATATTTTACAGAGTCCCATCAACTTCATGAACAAAGCAAAGATCGATGCTGACACTGCTACAGTCCGTGAAATGGAAATGGTTGGCTTGGGATTGAGGGCTTCCGGCTCGTGGCGCAGGGTCAAGTTGGGCTTGCACATATAGTAACAAGCAAGAATCCTCCCATGGGCCCATGTGCCCACATAGTGTATGTTAGGCCTTTAGTTTAATTGGTCCCCACTTACGGGTCAACGTAGATGTTATGTGGGTACATGGACCCTGATACCATAAACCTCAAACATTTATGGCACCCTGATAGAACCCCGAACTTCAAAAGAACCGCTACATGGACCCTGCAGCTTATAAAAGCCTTTCAGTACACCCGACAAAACTGTATGGCAAGCCCGTAATCCTGGGTGCATGTACCCTTGGATCTGCTGGCAGCCTAGACCCACACCATGAGCAACTAAGCCCTCAATCCCTGAATGCTACATCCCTAAGCTGTAAACCCCGAAACCTTAATGAAAGCCTAAACCCTACAACCTAAACCCAAACCCCCAAACCTTAAAGCCCAAACCCTCAACCCCAAACCCCTAAACTCCAAACCCCTGAACTCCCAACCCCTAAACTCCACACCCCCTAAACTCCAAACCCCTAAACTCCAAACCGCTACACTCTTAACCCCTAAACCCAGAACATCAGCTTGACAAGCCTCAGGGGGCTCTGCCACCCGCCTCAGTCGTTCATCGAGGGCTGTCGCTTGCTTCTACGGAATTCCAGGCTTTAGGTTGATAAGTGATCGTAGGCTTTAAACTCTGTAATGCCAAAACTCCTAAACCATACATAAAGCCCTAAAGACTATATAAAGTTTGGAGTTGTTTAGAGCTTTACGGTTTCGGATTTTAGGGTTTGGGGGTTTCTCTAGCGCTCTGGGTTTCAGGTCAGAAGGTTGGGTTTCTAAGGCTCCGGGACCAGGGCTCAGGTGTCATGGTGATGTTTCAGTAGTCCGATCTATGTATCAGCCGTCCGACAGCCGCCAATTACGCCAAACCCGACAACTTACTTCGGATGAAAATGCTGAGATGGGAGCTTCTGGATAGGTTTCTGCGCTAGGCATCTAATTTGACAAGCGGTCCTCTTGCCAGGAAACCGGGTTAAACACCATGAGCCATAAATCCAACACCCAAAACCTTAAACTGTCGATTGGAAGACACCTGCTTCCGACTGGAGATGTCGAAGCCTTAGCTGGTTCTGGCGGTGAAGCCTGACCACCCTATAAGCCCTAAACCCTAAACCCTCTATAAGCCCTAAACCCTATACGCCCTATAAGCTCTATAAGCCCTATAAGCCCTATAAGCCCTAAACCCATGGGTCAGCTGCCCGGTGCCGTGCTTTTGCTTCGGAGCTGTGTTAGACGGGTTCTGGAGCCTGGTGCTTCATGAAATGTGTAGTTTCCAAATTAGGGTCCCTGTTGGGATTTTAGGGTCCTTTGTAGAAGGATGCCGTACCATTTTGAGGACCTAAGCGAGACCTTAAATTTGGAGAACTACCCAAATACAGGAACACTCCTCAATGAGAGACTGGGCCTCGTCTGTGAGCCCGACTCTACGGGCTGGCTAGCAGCTGTCGCGTTCGCCGGTGGATTGTCGGGAAGTACTCCATCGTTGGAGAATCTACATTTTCAAAAATCCTGTCTATGAGCTCCTCAGGTTTAGTTCCTCAAAAAGGTAAGGAAGCTTCAGGCAATACTGTAAGCCCCATCGGTGCACGAGTCGACACTCGAGACACAGAACCTGTGCGTGGACGGCAACATCTCTGATCTCACACGGCGTGCCATGATCCTTGCAGGAACAACTTCACAGGGGTCCGCACTTTGCAGTTAGCGCCAGCAGTCCTTCCCGAGTGCTTCCGAAGACAGGCAAGGACGTGCGAGGCTAAGCGGCTACGCAGTCCAGCGGTACCGCAACGGCCGCGGAACCACTTTCTCTCACAGTCCGCAGCTGTTAACTCCTTCTCTCCAAAATCAAATCCCAGTCATTCGAGTCACTTTCGCCTGTTTGTTTATGTCACACACACCGCACTCGACTCGATCTCTTTTCGGATGTCCTTGTACCTTTAAATAAGGGCCTTAATAACTAGAATAGGGTGTTGGGGCCCATTATACCATAATTATAAGAAGGAACCCCCAATTGGTAATTATTTTGGCCTCTACATTACTTCTCCAGTCTCCGACGGGAGCTAAGAGTTAACCTTTGAGACTATATACTGTAGGGACTATATAATGCCACATAGGGTTAAAGCTTTTCTACTCCTGGAACTCTATCATAATTACAACGCGCCAAAACGGGTCAAGATGGTCAAATATTTCTCACTCTACGAAGTTAAACTTCGTACCCGCGTGAAAAGTGAAAGGCCAGAGCCAATCCATAAACTAATGGTTTACTGTTTGGGGTTTTAGGGGTTAGGGATTAGCGGTTTAGTTTAGGGCATTTAGGGTCTACGATTTGAGGGCTTAGGCATTAAGACTTAAGAGCCCTTAGCCCCTTACCTCAAAGTGAAGTGTAGCCGGACATCCCCTCAACCACCAACCTAACTTAGCCTTAAACCCCTAAACCCTAACCCCTAAACCCTAAACCTAACTTAGCCCTATGTCCCTAAAGCCCTGATGCTCGACATCTGCAGTCTCCCCGGAGCCCCCGGTCTTGCTCAGAGAGTGGCAAACGCTCTGGCCTTTTGACCTGAGCGAACCGGCTCAGAGCTACCGGTAGCCCCACAAAAACCCTAACTTGTTAAAGGGTTATAAACCCCTAACTTACGAAAGGGTTTATAGGGTTTAGGCCAACAAAACTTCACAGTTAGGAACACTAAAACCGCAGGGTTTTTTGGGCCACAGGTATACCTTCAATCGTTTACACGGGTTTGGAGAAGTTCTGGAAGGGTGCAATGGGGGCTTTACTAGTTCAGGGCCTATCAAATCATCCACTGCGTGCTTCCTGAAAGAGGAGGTTTTAGATGGCCGTATCAGGTTTCGAGCGCTTTGGATTTCACAGATATTCGAAGCAAGTCAGTCCAGACAGACCGCTGCTAAAGGCACGCTGTCCAAAGACTCCCAAACCTCTGAATTAAGGAGTATACCTTAACTCACATTATGGTTCGCAATAGAACCATAGTTAGAACTTAAGGAACAGTCTTTAATCCCCTTGTAGAACACTTATCGCTCCCTTTTAGGGAACCCTTTCAGGAACCCTAGGTAATTTCCTTAATTCATACAAAGGGATTTTGGGTGTGGCTGGGCCGTAACACACAGGAAAAGGGCTTTTGGGTGCCTCAGAGGGTAACTCTATTTGGGAGTCTAGGGCTTAATGCTTAGAGCTCTAGCTTTTGAGTCAGGGATCTGGGATTTGGGGATTTGATTTAGGCTTGGGTTTCGGACGGCCGAAGGTATACTATGCTGATTCTTCCGGCTCCTAATGTACGAGCACAGAGTGCACGTCGAACTTGAGTTGGCGCTTGCTCTCTGTCCAGACACCATTCCCCCTAAACCCCAAACCCTAACCCCTGATGTTGCTTGTTTCGGTTCTGGTGTAACTTCAAAAATCACTGTTAAACTTGCCAAGAAACCTATCAGATTATTGCATCCCGCCAGCTACTATGATAAGAACATATAGGAAGCCTTCAGCGTTCCCTTCAGGAAGTCTACAGCCTAACTGCGGTGAGCTTCTAAAGCACGGAGGCCCTTCTGCATCCGGGAGCCCTGGACCTGAGACCCTCGAACCTAAACCTAGGACCTAGGCATTCTCTTGCAGCCTCGGTTATGTGAGTCTGTGTGTATGTATTTGTATATGTATGTTGATGCATGTGGACATACGTACATGCACATACTCATATTTATCATACATACATATATATATATATATATATATAAGCTAGCTTCAAACTAGCTGTGAAGGTCCTGAAATTTAGCCATCGACTCCCGAAGGTCCCAGCGTCTCACCCTAAACCTTAGGCCCGAAGCACCAAACCCCAAACCCCTAAACCCCTAAACCTGAAACCCCGAAGCCCTATACTGAAACTTAGCCGCTTAAAAGTAGCAACTTAAGCCCCGAAACTTCCAACCCCGATACATTCTATCATTCGCCATTAAGGCCGCGATACTTGTAACAATTCATACCCCCTCTATTCCCCTCTTGTGGAAGCCTTTATGGAGCCTTCAAGGAACCTTCGTCTTATCATTTAGATCCTGGGCGACAAGTAACCCGAGCACCCTGCAGCCCTACAGTCCTAAACCCTAAACCCTGAATCCTCCATGCTTTTTCAGGCCCGAACGGAAGGGCTCCGAGACCTGATCTACGCAGTGTGCCGTCTGAACTTGGGTCTTTGGGGTTTAGGGCCTAGGCTTTGGAGTCTTGGAGTTTTTGGGTTGTCGGTTTTTGAGGGCTCCCCTCCTCAGGGCTCCTTCTTAGGGTTCCTCCAAGGCCTCCTGTAGGGAATCTACAGGGATGAAAGCTTGACTGTTTAGGAGTTCAGGGTCTCATGTACAAAACAATCCCTTCAAACTGAGATCTAGGCTCCGAAAAGGCTTGCTCCCTCAAGGTACCCAGAAGAGTCTTAGAGGGGATCTCTCGGAGCTTAGCTTGGTTTCGGGTTTAGGATTTATAGGGGTTAGGGGTTCGGGTTTAGGGTTTCGGGTTTAGGGTTTGGGGGTTCAGAGCTTCGGGCTGGGTTCGGAATAT
Source organism: Symbiodinium sp. CCMP2456 (assembly GCA_905221635.1). Classification (NCBI taxonomy): domain Eukaryota; class Dinophyceae; order Suessiales; family Symbiodiniaceae; genus Symbiodinium; species Symbiodinium sp. CCMP2456. The sequence continues at coordinate 60,404 of CAJNDV010018835.1, read as the reverse complement.
TTTCTCGAAACTTAAGGCGTTTCTACGCGAGTTCAAATTTCTACAAAGTTCTTTCTGGGTCTAGCAGCGTATACGGGCTATGCTAGAAGGGTTCTGTTCGCGCTTGAAGCTTGTTCTAGATATAATGCCGGAATATAGACTTGAATTCCAAGTTACTGAATTCGATAAACGTTTGTTTTGAGCTGTTGGCTGTTGTCGGCCTGGAACCGAAATTTCAACCTCGCGGCAAGCCCCTGCGACCAAGGACCCTCGGGATAGCCTAGAACCAGCAGCATGCCTTCAAGAGGCCTGGAGCCGTGGCTTCCTGATTCCTTGTTGTAGCATTCGAAGCGATTTCAAGCAGCCGCAGACATCCTGTCGATGTCCGACCCAGACGTCCTCCACCTTCTAAGGGGGTATGATGTTACTGATGCTGTCAAGGCGCCCACGAAAGCCAGTTTGCACAAATCGCCTAGTTCTGCTCGATCTGCGCATCCTAACAAGGAAAGGCAGAAATTGCGCAGATTCCAATGTTGCGATTCTCCTGCCTTGTCGTCTTGAAAGTCGAGTGAAGCGCGATTGTCGTCGTCGTGATCGTCGTCGGGCAGGCACTCCAGCCCGTGATCGGGCGATGGGAAGTCATCTTCGACAGCGACGTTGGGAGCCAGTCTTCCGTGGACGCCGGCAGCGACATGAAAAAAACACCGTGGGGGTGCAAAGGAACCTTTTACAAGGAGCCCTTAAAGTAACCCCTCACCCTGGAGGAAGCCTTTAAAACGCCTCCGTTTCGTTTCTGCTTCCACCAGGGCCCCGAACGCCGCAGCTCGGAGTGCCGCCTCGTTCCCCGCGAGGTCCGGGACCTGCTGGCTTCGGGATCCCCTTAAAGGGAACCCTCATAGTAGCCCTTATATCAGCCGTGGTATATGATATTTTGTTTGTACAGGAACGATAAGGCGGCAGTATAAACACCAACTACCAGCTTTTCAAATTCTTACACAAAGGTGTAACTAACCCGTGAAGCCGGATTTGTTATTGTTCAGCTTTGTAGGAATCCTGACGCTAGCTCTGTGATAGGAGCTCCTGTAGGAGCCCTTAAATGGAACCCTTAAAGGGTTCAGGGTTCAGGATTCCTTCAGTAAGTTCCGTTAAAACGGGTTACTCTAGGGGTTTAGGGCTAAGGTTCCAGTAAAAGAAAAATTACTTTAGGGGTTTAGGGCCGCCGAGGGTTCCTTTAAAAGGGTTCCCGCAAGGGCTTAGGGTTTGCGGATTATAGGGTCTAGCAGTGTAGAGTTTTGGGGCTTGGTTCGTCCTAAAGGTCCGTTTTCAGGGCTCCTTTGGGGGGCTCCTTTTTGAGGGTTCCCTCCCATGGCTTCGACTTTGAAGTTTCCTCGTAAGTTTTCAGTAAGGCTTACTATAAGGCAAGGCTTTTATGGTGGCTGCTTGTTCTTACTATGCAGTTTTAAAACTCCAGAGTAGAAAGGACAAAAGGGTACTACTGGGGTCCCTGGGACCCGAATGTTAATGCTCGTGAAGATAGAGAGTTCATTAAACATGGGTCCACATGCCCAAACCCCCAAACTTTGCCCCCCCGAACCATAAGCCCCTAAACCCCTGACCCCGAACTCCTAAACCCCCAAACCCTAAANNCCAAACCCTCAACCCTAAACCTCAGCTCTGCCCGTCCTTGTGTCTGGACTGGCCATTGCTGCTCGTCGCGTACGCCAAGGCCGACCTAACAAGATGCTGTCAGGATCCGAGGCTTAGGGTTTAGTTTAGGGATTCAGGGTCGAAGGCTTAGGGTTTAGGGTTTAGGTTTTAGGCTTAGCGTTCTAGCGTAGGGGCCTTCACAATTAAAATAAGGTTTTGGGGCCCACTATACTATACTTAACTTATACTACGATCTAATGTAGGGGCCTTCATAATTGGAGTAGGGTTTTGGGGGGTCCCTTTTGAGGAGTTCCTTAAAGGGGTCTATGAGGGCTACTATAAAGGTTTAGGGTTTAGAGGCCTTCCTAGTTTGAATAGGGTTTTGGTGCCCATTGTACTATACTTTTCTTATAATAAGGAACACCCGAAACAGTATGCAAGGATTAAAGCCCCTATATTGGGGATCTTGGGCTTAAGTTTTAGGGCCCAAGCGTTTGAGGGTGAAGGGTTTGGTTCTGCAGGGTTTAGGGTTCAGGGTGTCGGGGGCTTTAGAATAGGGGCTTAGGGCTTGGGGTTCAGGGGTTTGGGGCTTGGGTTTAGGGTTTGAGAGATTGGGGTTTGGAGAGCTACTTCCGACCCTTTAATGCCCAGCCTCAACAGAACGCAATGAGAAACATTTAGGGCTTGAAGGTAAGATATCAGATTATAGTTTCAATCACACCAAACCCTAATGTGAAACCACCATGCCTTTGCCGCCAGCCGTAATTCTATGTCGTGCCAGGTTTCATGCAATTTAGCCAATAATCAGGAACTTGGGTTTACGATGGTTGTAACTGTGTTTGGGTTGCAGGGGAGTCTCTGATTGCCAGGTTCGGCACATTAGGTTGCCGGGGCATCTCCTCTGGGGGAGGGGGGGGGGGCATGTGGCCAGGAAAAGGGTTAATACATCCCCGAAAATGAAGATGCCATTGAAAGACCTAGCCTTGGATCCAACATTCGGAGAAAGCCCTCTACCTGACGGGCTTTCAGCTAACGGGAGACGGGTTCGAGTTGTAGGGACGAGGTTGGTAAGGCCGTAGCGTCCGCACTGGCTAGCGCTAAACCCGAAACTTAGAAGACCAAATTGACGAAGCCTCTCCGGCAGTGACCGCGTCCGGAGGTCTAGCCGTGATCTGCTACTGCCTGCAAGGCACCGCAAGCTGGGGTGTTGTCTGATGTCTTAAGTTTCTTTCAGGAGGTAGTAGTCGCCCTATGCGCATTCTTCCAGGTTCGTGGTTAAAGCCATGCGACTACCTGTGTTTGTGAGTGCGTCTGTCTGTCTGCCTGTATCTTACGATGCCTGTCCGGGCTTCCAGGGGTTGAATCTCTGTCGCAATCAGAACCGAACCGTAACCTTAAACATCCAATTTCAGCACGTTTTAATTCCGTAGATGACTTGAATGTCTAGCTGGATGGTGTCGAAACCCAAACAATTACGGCGCTTGCGATTATCTGTCGGTACAACACAACGACCGCAATGCTGTTTAGGGGGATCCAGATTGCCAGGAAGACAAGTCAGCAGTCACTATTAGGAGTTGCTACAACAAACAGAAATCGCCACCCACCCAACCCCCCATCCCCCCCGGAAGAAAACAAACACACACGCACACACACTCACTCACTAGTGGGCACATAGCCAACTCGATGACCGTGGTGTGCTGCTAACCCAAACGGAACGATGGCACATACATGGAGTCACCTGGAGGTCGCTCTGTCTCTCTCTCTCTCTCTACATAACCGCAAATTAGTGGTACTGCAAGCTACACACATATATATATATATATATATATGTACACATCGTATACATATGTGTAGGTAGCTTGCAATACCACCCTTGGCAGTACAAAAGTCATAATGTCACTACCGCATTGACTGTCGCCACTGAGAGGCTGAGTGACTTCCCTGGTCGAGACACAATGAGACAATGCTCTAAGGCCGACAAAACAGTCGGTTATGACGCTTCAGTGTAAGGTCTGCAAAAAAACTAAGCACTCGGAGCCATGTGGACTGGTCGTTTTGCTGCTCAGGAACGTCTGTTCCCCTACACTCCCATACTATAGCATACAATACCCCAAAACCACACTCTAAGTCTTAAGCCCCCGCCTTTCTCGCAACCCTTATGAGTAAACCTTACAGAACCCGTGGAAAAAAACACCCTTACAGGGAACCTTGTCCTACATATTAGGGCCTCTCGAATAAACTTCAGCAAGACCCCAAACCCAAAACTCAAACCCCAAACCCCAAACCCTATAATCTCTGTGACAGCCAGGGCGGTCCTTCAGAGGGACGGCTCTGAACCGTCGCGACTGGCTCCTTCCATTTCTTACCGCTGGCTCATAGAGTTTAGGGTGTAGGGTTCAGGGTTCGATAAGGTTTCTGAAAGGGCTCGTTATGGGTATAGGGTTAAGGGTTTTGGGATACGATTTAAGTTTCTGTAAGGTTCGTTAAGGGTGTAGGGTTTGGGGTTTAGGGGATACGAATTTAAGGTTTCTGTAAGGGTTCTATAAAGGTTCCACAGGTTTCAGGTCACCGATGGCTAGGGTTACCGGATTCGCGTCGGGGCTTCAGGACTCGGGTCTAAGGTTCCTGATTCCTGGCTTAATTAATGAATGGACCAGGGTAGCGGGGTATATCGTAGCATCGGTTTAGGGTTTAGGGTTATAGTGACAATACAATAAGGAACCCTAAGGGAGAAGGCTTCCAGATTGCGGCCGTCTAAGCCTTAGTGTTGAGGGTAAGCCGCACTACAGGCTTTTATACACTGGGGCGTGCATGGCGAAACCCTAAAACTCCGAGTCGCAACAAACACGGTCGTGGAGAACTCATCGAACCATCAAACGCTGTCATTGTCCTTTTAATTGCATAGAAGCTTTCGAAACCCTAAAAAGGATGTATTGCTTCTATAGAACGAAACCCTGCCTTAAATCGGAATCGGAACTCTCAACCGCAAATCCGTGCGGCCTTGCTTAGTGACCAAGATGGTCTTAAACTTACCCTACGTACGACCCATGTACAAGTCTTCAGCCGGTGGAAAAAATCCTGTTCCAAGCCCCCGACGGAACCCTGTGGAATGCTTCCATCACCCTATAGAACAATCTGTAAATCCAAAATGAAGGCTTGAAAGGAAACTCCAAAATCTGTTGAGAAGCAGCTCTTTAAGGCAACCCTGCACCCTACCAAAGCATAACCTTTAAGAGAAACCTTAGGACTACGCTCTAACCTTGATAAGAAATTCTGGAACCCTATGTAAATTTCAGAAAAGGGCCAGAGTAATAGCATAGCAGACATCTACATTTGAACCCTAAACCCCTCAACCCTCAACCCTAAACCCTAAACCCCAAACTTTAAACCTTAAGCCCTAAACCCTGAACCCCAAACCCTAAACCCCAAACCCCAAACCCTAAACCCTACACCCGAAACCCTGAACCCTAAGCCCTGAACCCCAAATCCCTAAACCAAATCTGCCCTTCCCCCTCGCTCCTGAGCCTGCGCCCGGGAGCGCTGGGCCCAGCGGGTCGGCGTGGCGCGCTGCGTCTCGCGCCTTGGGCTTCCAAGGGGGCCGGGGTTTTTCTGGTTCCCTGTTGGAGCTATACGGTATCAAAATGATCATTTTTACATAATCCGGCCCTTATTGAGTCTTATTTTAACAAAAATGTGAAATTGTATCCAACAAGGACCTAGTTTTGAAGATCGAATCGGGGCCCAAAAAAAACCTAAACCCTAAACCGTTCTTCTATGTAGTGTTGAGGGTTTAGGGTACCCCAAACCCTGAACCGTTCTTCGATATGATGTCTACAACTTTGGCCTTAAAGTGTGTAGCAGGACTTTCAGCCGCGAAAAGACTGTCCAGGTGCATTGAGCCGTTGGCTCATGGGGGTTCTTAGGGTTTACAGGGTTTGGACTTCAGGGCTTCGGAGCTTTGATTGGGCGTTTATGGTTTCAAGGTGTTGGACGTCCGGGCTTCGGTCAAGGGCTTGTTTAAGGTAGCTTTCCCATCAGGCTTCCTTTCGGTCCCCAAACTCCTGAAGGCCTTACTGTAACAAGAAGGACCCTCAAAGGGGCCACGGTGTAAAGAGCTAGCCAGATCTTTGGTTGGGGCTTCTGGCTTGTAGGCCTGGTTTACAAGGTTTAGGCCTGACAGGGTTTAGGGTTTACAAGGTTTAGGGTTTACAAGTTTTAGGCCTTACAAGAGTTTGTAAGGTTCAGAGTTAGGCAGGGTTGGTGCGTCAGGGTCAGGGAGCTTGTATTTCTGCCATAAGGGCTACTGCAAAACCATCCCGCCCCCTCTGGTTCGTTATTATCATGACACTAGGACATTGCCCTAAACCTTCAGCGCTAAACCCTAAATCCCTGAACCCTCAACCCAAATTCTGAAGGCACCGAATACTTCGTCCACCCCCTTTTCCCTGCAGCCCAGGTGCTGCGCGGCCCGCGCCTCTTTGGCAGCACTCCTCGCGGCCTTCGAAGATGTAGGGTTGAGGGTTTGGGGTTTAGTATTTCGTAGGGGCTGCGTACCCCAGCCCAAGAGGGGCTAACCGTTTAATGTATAGTAGGAGTATAAGCCCCGACAGGTTAAAGGCTGCCCTCACCTAAGATGTAAGACTTCAGGAAAGGTGTGCTTGCTTGGTAGCTGCTAGGCCGGTGGATGGGTTTTGAGTCTAGAGCTTGGGGTTCCAAGGTTTGAGACTGGGGACCTCACTAGTCTGGGAGACGAGAAACCGTGGTTCAACCCATTCGTACAGGCTGATGAAGCGGCTTTCACACCTTCAATTGACACTTGAGGGACCGTTTTCTTGGCTATTCGAGAACCTAGCCAAGAAGCTCCATCTGTACCCAACCTCTTGTCCTCAAAGCTACAACAGGACGTTGCTTGAGTTATCGCAGCTGCGTAACTGCTAATTAACGAGGAGCAGGAGACCCCTTTACAGTAGAAGCCCAAACAATTGGAAACCCGATGGCCTCAATCCTTAATCGGCACAAGTGTCCTTAATCCTGTTTCCAGCTTTTTGGGCGTTGGGTTTAGGGTTTAGTCGGCACCGTAGTTGTTTTCAATACAATTCTTGGGCATCTTACTTTGTATTGGTATATGGACAGTAAAGCGACGATATGAGGATTCTACTTGACCCCGCAAACCCAGTTTTTGAGGCCCTTCATTATGGTTTCCTTTTCTTGTTAAGTGCCCCAACAATCATAAGTAGGCTGTCCCTCGTCAAAACAAAATCCCTTAAGGCTTGTGTGCTAAACGTACTTTCAGAAACCCTAAACCCCCAAACTCTAAACCCCAAAGGCCCCACAAAAGCACATAAGCAAAAAATAGGATAGGGATATCCCATATAAGCCCCCTTATGATGAAGCCCAATAAGGTAGGGATATCCCTATAAAATGCTTATGCTTATGCCTTCTTTGGGTTCTCAAAAAGAGCCGCAAACCTTAAACCTCGGATCAGTAAACCCGAGCAGCTTCCGACTCGACCGGCCTCTGCCGCAGCCACCGCTGAGTTTCGCGCGCCTGGCTGGCTACGGTTCAGGGTCTAGGGTTTTGGGGCTTAGAGGTTTAGGGTCTAGGGTTTTGGGGTTTAGAGGTTTAGGGTTTAGGGTCTAGGGTTTTGTTGCTGCTGTTGACTGCGGCTCCTGCAATAATCTTATTGCGCTTGCTGAGGCTTTGTGTAGGGTCTGCTAGGTTCTACAAGGCGGTTTTAGGGTTTAGGCTCTAGGGTTTAGGCTTTAGGGTTTAAGGCATGAGATTATTGCTTTTGGGCATAAGTAGTGTTGAGGATCGCCAGAAATGGATTCATGATCTAGTTAAGCTGACCATCAATACCAAAACCTTGCCTTGCTACTTGCTACTGTTTATGGTCACCCCAAGCCCCAAAAGATCCGACAGCACATATCTACAAAGTGCCACCTTTCCCACAAGATGGGGCAAGAGAAGGTGTGCTTTCCAGTCTTCTGTTTGGGGATCTGCATTGGGAATCTAGGTTTCGGCAAGATTCTCGGTTTTAGGGCCTTGTGTCTTTTGAGCTTGCTGCGCATCGATTCATGGCAGAGGGGCCTGGCAAGTTCAGGGGGCAGCGATTACGGTCCAGGGCTAAGCTTTAAGGTTTACTGCACCCTCAGCCCTCAACCCTCACTCCCCAGGACCTAACACAGATCACAAGTTTCTCCAACCCAAACCCGCAACCCCCATCCCCCGACCGAGGCCCAAACAACCCGTAACATCCTCGCAGGTTGCTAGGACCTCCCGCGCTGCCTTTTAAAGGCCAAATTCCTGACACGTTTCCTTAAGGTTCAGGGTACTCTGATAGTATAAAGTATACCCGAACCACAATTGTAAGTATGAAGGCCGCAATATGAAGCCCCATAAAACCGTTATGGAAACAACCCTTGTAGCACACCTTGAAGGTAGGGTTAAGACCCTAAACCCAAGACCACTTAAGGAGTTAGGACCAGTTTGGGTTCAGAGCTTAAGGCTTGAAGCCCGAAGCAATCGACCCGAATGCCTCGTGCACTCCGTGGCGTCGCGTATGGGGAGGCGAGAAACGTCGGGGGCTCTGTGGAAAGCTCCCTGTCCAACAGCATTTTGGGGTAAGGTATGAGGGTATGGGGAGAGTCCAAAAACGAGGCTCTGAGAGTTTAGGGCTTAGGAGTTGAATTTTAATACTTGAAGTCGGAACGAGGCGGTTGTTTCTGTTTCTGAAGCAAATTAGGTTTGGGGTTGCCCGACATGATGAGGTTTACGGTCACCCGCATCCCGACTAACTCCCGATATGACGCCGTTGTCAAGCAATTCCTACTACCGGCTGCTTGCAAAACCCCCTTGCCAAGAGGTGCTGATGCTTGCAGGCTTCTGTGTGGTGATCAGCAGATTTCAATTTCAAGCCGAGATGTATCTGATGTCGAAATCTGAATCAATAACCCCCATCAAGCAGACCCAAACCCTTCACCATAAATACTTATGGTGGGAGTCTGTAGTCTGAGCCACTCAAAAGGTGGGGGGGGGGGGGGGGGGG
>CAJNDV010018835.1:40075-50328 GCA_905221635.1 Symbiodinium sp. CCMP2456 | reverse complement strand
GCTACCCCCAAGCTCAACCGCCCAAGCCCTTGAAATCGTAACCCTTGACCCTAGCCCTATCTATCTATCTATCTATCTACCTATCTATCTATCTATCTATCTATCTATCTATCTATCTATCTAATCTATCTAATCTATCTATCTAATCTATCTAATCTATCGATCAGTCTATCGATCTATCGATCTATCGATCTATCGATCGATCTATCTATCTATCTTTCCATGTATCTATATCTGTGTATGTATGTGTGTATGTATGTATGTCTGTATGTATGTATGTATGTATGTATGTATGTATGTATGTGTATAATATGTATATAGAGCAGCTACAATATCAGTTATTTCTGTCCCCGATCCATATACTGAATGTATTGATAACACATAGCCTTCCTTACTAGTCAAGATCCTCCAAATATGCTCATGGGCTTCAGAGGATGCAGGGTGGAGTGTTGTTGGGCTCACCAATACTTAGGCACTTGGGTTTAGGACCAATCAGGGCACATGCGCGGTTTGAATTGCGGCGTCCCCAACATTCTGGGGCAGCGGTTTGACGTGCGATTGCCTACAAGCCTTCGATTGTCAGTTGGTCCTGCTCAGCTTGCATTGCAAGTGTACGGCATGGTCTGGGCTGCCTCAGGGTCATGTTTGTGAACTTCAGTTTCAGAGTTTTTGGATTTGTAGGGTCTCGTGGCGGGGCCTCGGCGTAGAAGAACACCGGTACGCTCGCGATGGGGGAGCTTCCGCGACGAAGGGGTTGAAACGCCCTGAAGTCTCCCTTGACATCCAGGCTTGCTTCTCCAACAGCCTACGGAACGGAGGCTATTGACTTCTCGGCATGGCCCACCTTAGGTCACGAACAACGCGAACCCAATGACTACGTTTCGAACATCGGCTGTGGGAAAGTAACTATTCTCACGGAACGTCCAAGCCCAAAGATTGCAAAGCCCTTCACTATTCAGTGCCAGTATGTATCACCAGATTAGCACTTAGGGACTGAGTATCCTAGCCCAAAAAAGCTTAACCTTTGCAATTATGGCAGATTTAAAAAAAAACAAATGGATAGAGGTTACCTACTGAGCTGCGAAGAGTATAAAGGTATAAGAGACCCAGGGCCCACAAAAGAACGGGCGTGAAGCTAAAATCGACAAGCCAATACATGGGCGATTCAGAAACGAAAGGTTTAGGGTCCAGGGATCCTAAAGTTTAAAGTGGACCGGGATTTATGATGTATCTTAAAGGGGTCTTCTATTTCCTGGAAAACTTCACATCCTGCAGTTCTTTCCAACTGCTACTATAGTTTGTCTCAAACCCTGAACTGAAGACTTCCGGGTGTAAGGTTTATGTCTACGGTCGGTACTGGCATTCTGCTCGTTGTGTGTCCAGTGCTACTTATACAATTGCATGGCTATCTGAATGATGCTTGGAGCATAAAGCCCTCCTCCTGCTTGGGCACTTGGGCTCTCAGGGTTTTTGTACTTCTGCTTTTTCGGACCCTAAAGTACATTCTCTAAACCCTAAACCGCGCCCTTAAACCCTACCCATAGGCCCATTGTAGTTCCTTTTGGGGATAACCTAGTAGGATCCTAAAAAAAAAGCCACAAAGAGGAACTACTATGGGGCCTATGGGTAGAGCCCTTCAGTGGCAACCCCACCCTGAGGCCGCAACAAAGCGTGCTCACTTTGTGTTCACGTATACCATAAAACCCTTATGGATCACATGGGCCTTAAAAGCAAGGCGCCCTATACCCTTATACTATGAATCCCCAGACGGTATATGAGCCTTAAACTCTTTTAGGGCTCTTGTTGTCCTCCAGGGACGCGCCCTGAATAAACAAGTCTGCACCGCGTGGTTCCGAGCGGAGCTCGGAGGTCATGGACTGAGATGAGGAGGCTGTTTCAACGGGCCCATAGGGTTCCCGCTGCAGGGTACTATACTGCGCCGGTGATAAAGTTCGCCGCACTCTGTGTTGTTCACTTACAACAAACCTGTGCAAGACCCCTTTGCCCCGTACAGTAGACTCCTCCACAAGCCCTCCGCCCGGAACAATTTCTGTACTCCTCCACAAGTCCTCCGCCCGGAACTATTACTGCTGGATGCCAAGCCCTTGTCGTAGCAGTGGTAGTAGAAGTACAGTAGCAGTAGTCTTAGTTGTAGTCGTAATTAGTCGTCGTCGTAGTCGTACTCGTCGCAAGGATTATTCTTGATAAACATGATTTTGTCGTTGGGCGTGTCTGGTATGTGCGCATGTATGTACGTTTGTTTGATTTACCAAGACTCTTGGGGCGCTGTACCTATGGCTGTTTCGGGCAGATTCCTACAGTTCAAGTTGCAGGAGGGTACATGCGCAGAAGGGATCAGCCTAGCTTGAAATTGGCATTTGGCCACTGTGCTGCCATTCAACATCGTAGAGCCTTGTGGAATCCGTAGCACCCATATAAAACCCTCGCGCAACCGAGACAAACCACCCTTTGATGCCTCATAAACATTTTGAAACGCTCAGTGAAGGAAACTGCCCAATGACAAGTGACACCGGCAGACATCGACCTCTACATCAGGACTCCAAACCCTCAACAATGAAACTCCTCTAAAAATGTAAAGGCCTGTAACTCTAAACCCAACCATTCAGCTCGATTCGAAATGAACTCTAACCTCCCGTAATGAAAAAAGAGGCCCCATCACAAACCCTGCGTAGTACAGGGGCCTGAATCAGACTTTGGTTTTCTTGCAAAGAACTATTAGTACAGGCCAGGAATCAACCTGACACCCGAAACCATGATCTGTCTCGCCTACTCGTTAAGAAATCAACCATGCACCTGCTTAGGGATGCTGTCTTAGGGATGCTGTCTGTAGGTTCGAAATTGCATCCTTACATGGCCAAGACAACCCTTAAACCCACCAAGGCAACAACCCTAAATCCGAAACCCTGAATGCTACGCCCTAAAGTCCACCTAAACATACCTTAACAAAGGGGCCTTAATAAATAGGATAGGGTTTTGGGGCCCAGTCTACTATAATTATAACAAGGAACCACAAAAATAGGATTGGTAATTATTTGGGCCCCTACATTAAACCCTCCAGCTTGGGGCTCGAGAGGTTCAGGGCTTCAGGGCCCGGAAGACCAAGGTCCTAATGTACAAGCCTAAACCATAATACTGACCAATATTAGTCCTTAGGGCTCCTTGTTATAACTCATCGAACTCCTTCGTTTGCCCAGTGGCGAGCATCCCCGGCCCGCTGTGGCGCTGCGGCCGGGCATCCCGAAGCCTTTTGAAAAATCTTTAGGGTTTAGGGTTTAGGGTTTAGGGTTTTAGGGTTGTAGGGTTTAGGGTTAGTTTAAAGGGGGTCTATACAGGTTAAGTTACTGTGAGGGGTTAAGTGTAGGGGTCTTAAGAATGAAAAGAGGGTTTTGAGGTGCATGATGCTGCTATTCTTATAGGGGAGATGTGTCGGAACTTGTTTGCCTTTCGAGTTGCTGGTTTCGGGACAAGGTTTTACGGCTTTTAAGGATTTTAGGGTCTATAGGCTACACACTCAATAATTAGCATAGGGCTCTGTAAACGCTCCTGCAGGGTTCTGCAAGGGTGATTATGAGAGACATTGCCAGAAAAAGTAATGGCCATCTGGTAGCCGCTGAGGTTCCCAAGCTCGAGCCATGGTGCAAAGTGGAATCCACAATATGCCACCGCCTTCATATTGCTGTGGATCGCATCAGTGCCCTCTTTGAAGAGAGCGCCGTACTTCTCGATTGTGCACGATGTCTGTAGCCTTGAGATAACCTTCTTTCTCTGTTTGTAGCTCGCAGAACATGTACCCCCAGGCGAGAGCCCGTGCCCGAACTTCAGAACACCCACCTCGTCAGGCCACACACTTGTTCCTTCAAATGCTGGGCGCAGCATGCAGGTAATCAGAGCGTATAAAGTCTGCTCCCCGTCCCGCACCCCACGCTTGATGGCTGTAGCTCTCGTGCTGGCAATCCACCGGTCATTCTTCCAGTGAGCCATGTAGCATCTCTTCCTCGATCCTCCCCCAGGGCCAAGCGCATAGGCACATGGCCGGTTCTGCGACACTGGCCGAGATTCTTCGATCCGACGACGAGACGTCCGGAGCAGGATCCTGCCCATTCAGAGAGACATCACGAGAGCGTCCCAGCTAAAGATCGCCCCTTTAAGCGTCACACTTCTGCATGCTTTCCAGAAGAAATGCGATGTCCTGCGCACCTCCGTTGAGCACCCTGGCACCGGTACAGCAACTCGTGGTTCCGTGTCATCGCGTCTCCTAGACTCACCCATCTCAAGTAAACCCGGATCTGGTGCAGCGCAGCAGTGTCGACCGAAACAAAGAAGACAACCCCCTTGCCCCAAAACCTCAGAACTTCAACCCCAAGGCTGCAACATCTAGAAACACCACACACCCGAGGCCCCAAACCCTAAACCCCCTCCTGAAATGATGATGGCAAACTTATCGAAATCTTTGAAACCCGGTGTGGGTCGTTAAATACTTATCCAGCATCCTAGGGGAACTCATGGGATGCATATTCCAAAAAGTTTTAGGGTTACTTACTCGGTAGAAAAATATCAACAACTCCCTGCCCTAGAGCCAAATTCTAAACCCTGCAGCCGTGCGGCGGTGGGGGCGGCGGGGGCGCCGCAGCCAACGCCGAAGCCGACTCCGGCGAGCGCCAACCCGGTGCCTTTTGCGCCTGTGAGGATTTGGTGGTTCTTGGAGGGCTTTTGAACATGTGTATACCAGTCTTGCTACAGTCAGAAATCCTAAGGAATAGCGTTGTTCAGGCTTCTAGGCTCGAGCAGAAGGTGGGAAGTCAACGGCTTAGGGTTGTGGTCTCTGGAGGTGCACTTATATATGTGTTTCCGATTTCTCGCCTTGTCATAAACCTTGCCTTACCAATGCCCACATCAAAAGGGTATGGAGATGCTGCTGCGTGACCTTTCCCCTGAACCCTCGATCCCTCAAGCCGTAAACCACTTAAACCCCCTCAAGACTCTGAACACGAAACCCCGAACCCAAACACCGCAACTCTCAACCCTAGACGAGAATTCCAAGCCCGAAACCCTGAAACCCTAAACCTAAAACCCCCGAACAAAAACCCTGAGCCCGAAACAAGGCCTGAAACATCACTGGTTCCCTGTTGGAGCCATATTAAAACTGATCATGTTCAATCCATTTTAGATTTTGTTAAAAAAAGGTAACATTGTATCCAACAAGGACCTAGATCAGGTCATGGAAAACCTGATCGAATTACGACTTTCTGTCAACCCTTTTGCCCTAAGGCACTCGACACGTAACCGTAGACCCCGAACCTGGCTTTGTGTGGCATACCTTCCCGAATCATTAAAGTAGGGTTTAGGGTTTAGGGTTTAGGGGTAATTGCGATTCTACAAACACCCTACAGTCTTTCACATAGGCACAATCTGCCTCTGGAAGAGCAGCGTTCAGCCGCCGTGGTGGCGGTGCCATTGGGTCGCCTGGCGCAGGTTTGATTTTCATTTTTGACAGTGCGTTGGAAAGACTCTACTTAGAAGACTTCAATAAGGGCTTTTTCAGAGTGTCAGGCCTCAGAGATTGCTACAGAAGGTGATTAGGCATTAGGCGGCTGGCAGAACGAACTATACATCCCTGCCGTGGTAACTTAGAGTGAACGTGCTTTTTAATCAGAACCCTACTTGGAGGATCGGGAGACTTAGTAAGTAGGCAATAATAGTAGACTTATAAGTACCCTAAAAGGGACCCTAATTGGGGTTATAGTACTTATGAGTCTATAAAGAACCATGTGCTAAGTCCCCCGACCCTCCAAGCATGAACTCTGTACTGAACTTTGCTGTGCCGCAGGGGGATCCAGCTCTGCAACTCTTGGGGTGTGGAGGGCTAGGGTTTTTAGGGTTTGGGGTGCGTGCTCGTCACACGTGCGTGCTTGCGCATAGCGACAGAACTCGAGTGGCCCATGACGCCAAGGCTGCCGTTTTAGGCTGTCGGACTTCTTAGCCCGAAATCATAATCACGACAACACTGTTCGATAGAAACTACCAAAACCAAAATCTCCAGGTTTGTGATTAAGACGAAATGACAGTCCATGGAAGTTCTGAGTTCGAAACATAGTCTTGGAGGGGGATTGGTTAAGGGAGTTGATTTAAGGACATAGAAGCGAATGCTCGCAAAGCATACATACATACATACATACATACATACATACATACATACATACATACATACATGCATCTACACATATGTACATATACATACTGACAAATACACCTACAGCTGCGAAAAAAGAAACCGTCAGATCCCCACAGCACAGCACGACATCCAGAACCACTTCAATGCTTAGGCATGCAGGGTCGAGGGTAACGGAGGTTAGGATCTTAGTAGGGCTTTAGAGCCCTCAAATGACAAAGTCGATGCGACACCTATAGCCCAAATACTTCGTTTGGGCACCTGGGCACCTTTGCCTAAGCCTGCTCATTTAAGCACGGGACCTTACAGTTCGAATTCCTTATTTCTCAGGCCCCCCTGATAGTACACTTATATAATAGCACCCCTGTATAGCACCTTTATAGAATCCGTAAAGCTACCCTGACAGCAACCGTAACCTCACCCATATAGAAACAAGCACGCGGCCTCTGACAGCCACCTGGGGCTCGGTCGCTGCGGTGTGCCTGGAAAGACGGGTAGAGATGTAATGTATGGGGAGCGTAATGACTAGAACAGGTTTCCTTTTTAAGGGGTCCTCCGAAAAAGGTTCTGTAAAGGTTACCATACGGACGAATATTGAGATGCAATGTACCGGGCCTTCGTCGTTGGAATGGGGTTCGTGAAAGGGTTCCGATCGGGCTTCCTTTCAAGGGGATACTCCGAGGGTTACAAAAAAGGGTTCCACAAGGGTGCTATGATGTATGGGCCTTGATGGATATAATAAAGTTTCATAGTTCAAGGTTTCTCATTATGGGGTTTATACGGCTTTGCAGGGTTACGTTATAGGGACTCGTAGGGGATATCTTGTGGGGGGGTTGAATTCGAGGGCTATCTTGATTCGAATTTCCTTCACGGGCCTATAAGCGTGACCGCACGGGTCATTATGGCATATATATATATATGTATACACACACACATATAGGTGCCTTTAACAAGAGTTAACATAACCAAACAGGGGCCTTAGAATCGTTTTCAAGCCCTCGCCAATCCGCAGTGTGGCTCTTTGCTGCACGTCTTGCTATCTTTATTCCTCTTGAGTTGGGGTAGTTTCATGTGTTTTCCACATCCCCGGTTCCATGCACCCAGATAACATACAGTGTATACTTTGACCTTGGACAAATAGGTGTTGAAAGTCCAATTTAAAGCAGTGACAGCACCCCAGAAACCTTACAACTTAGATGTCCTCAAAAAGCGTCAGCAGTTCATTTTGATACCTGGACAAAACCCATGAAACCTACTACTCAGAAACTCTCCCAAGTAGAGTCAAGTGTAGTACCCAGACTTTGGGAATCAATTTTTGGAGGCTTATAGTTGTTAATCAGAATAAGTCTTTGGGCATAATTTACTATGTCAGTGAGGGTTATCAAGAACCCCAATGAACTTGGTAGTTATTCAGTTCCCTGTATCGGAGCAGGTGTCGGGGTTATGGCTTCAGTCCTTGATTCTCGTTTCACTTGGGAGGATAAGCGGCTCTGGTTTGGGGACATGGATAGGACAAGATCCTCGCGAGACCTGTATCACCAGGTTTTCCAGCCACCTGTGGTGGCGCTCGTTCACACAGAACCCGGTGTAGCGGATGCCGAGTGTCAAGCACGCCGACGCCAGAGCCCCGGAGCCTGGCGAGAGGTCAACAACCTCGTTGAGCACGTGGTTCTGCATCAGCGCCGATCACAAGGCCGGACTTCGACTCTTGCCAGTAGAGAGGCACGCCTGCGGCGGTGCCTTCGCCGTCCATGTGTCGGGCAACAACTGCACTCTGAATGTACTGGCGCATCTGCTCATTGACGCGATCCATGGTTCAATGAGCGCAGGGTGAACGATCAAGCTCAGTCGCTCCTCCCCCGGTGCGTCCTTTGACAAGCCTGAAGTCTCAGCTTTGTCCACCCACGTCGCTTCGGCAACATTGTATGAACAAACCAACACTAAGTGACCCTAGATCCTAAACCTTCACCTCTGAACCCCGAAAACCCTGAACGCCCAGACCCGTAAACCCTGAACACCTAAACCCCTAGACCCCCAACTACCATCTGATTGTATCCCAAAGAGCCACTATTCAGGACCATAAGGGCTCCATTAAAGGGCTTTTGGGGGTCCTGGTACGTCATGTTGTTACTGGGACGGCAGGAGCCGGTGTACAGACAAAGTTTTGATCAATGTAGGGGCCTAAATGATTGGGGGTTCCTTGTGATATTTATCGTAGAATGGACCCCAAAACCCTATTCCCCTAAACCCTAAACCCTAAACCCTATTCTAATCATTAAGGCCCCTGGATCATGGCAGGGGCATCCTTTCCAACAATTTTCAGGCAGTCTGCCTTGCTTTTCGCTGCCCGACCCAAGCCGGCTTCGGAAAAGAATCCACTTCCGGAGAGCCCGAAGCAAAGAGAGCGGGACAGAGAGATACAGCATACATACATACATACATACATACTTACATACATACGTACATATTATATATATATATATATATATACACGTATGTGTGTGTGCGAAAGAGAAGAGACGTCGAGTGTTTGTAGACTCTCATGGCCTGGTTTGGGCCTGGTACTGTCTTGCTGAGCATACTAGTAGGTACTTGGTGTTTTGCTTCAGATCACCACACTTTCACGTCGTTCTATGATCTGCTGAATGCGTAGAAGAAAACCGAAGTTGTTCTACGAGTACACCATCATGACGTGGTCAAGACACGAGTCTTGGGGCACCAGTGTCATTCGATGTCATTCGCAAGCCTATCCGTAACAGTGGTGAACATATTTGTCGCTGTCATCGCCCGTCATTCGAACGGCCACTGTCATTATCGTCGTTGTCACCATCGACAGTAGACGCTGGTTGCCGCGAAGCATCATTTGTTTTGCTGGCTACCAAGCTGTGTAGTTATGGATTTTCTTTGCCATTTTGGTCTGTATTTTTCTCACTGATCACTCACACTGGCTTACGTATGCTTCGAGATCATACTCACTACCGACGGCATTGCAGCTCTCAGTATTTTTGGCTGCGCGAAATCTGCTCGAAAGCTCTTTGCCATGCTTGACGACAGACGTGGTTGCCTATGTGCGAGCGACGTTCGTGGGAGTGTCGGGATTGCTGGATAAGCTTGGCCCACAGCCCAACCCTAAAACATGAAGAACCCCACTACCATTGCTTTTCGAAAACCTCCCAACCCCTAAACCAAATCCCGATAGGCCTTGAGGTGTAGGTCGAGGCCCAACATCCGGCAGGTGGCAGGGCGTAGGAGTGAGGTCGCGGCTTCACACCTACCCCGTATTGTGGTACAACCATGCATGCCGAAACACCGCTCTTCAGAACAAATCGGGAAGAGATGCTTGAGCTGTTGGCATCTACTGCCTCGAAGGTCGAAGGTATTTCTGTACCAGGCTGCAGATCAAAACTCACCGAACGACACATCTTGCGACCTTCCGATGTCGCAGAGTTTCAAGTTCAAGCAGTCCACGTCGGCAAGCAGACTGCCTTCTGCAGCAGGCCCCCACGCTGACATGCAGGAACAGCCAAAGGTTAAGGATGTGGCAAGACGAACACATTTTAGCTTTTATATAGCCCTCTCAAACTACCATATGGACAAGAGCCTTGCAGTGATCTGGACTAGGGGTGTAAGCGAGGATTGTTTGGGCTATGTAAGTAGCAGAGGGGTCTGACTAGTTACCCACCTAATTCCTTAGGGTTCCTTACTGTCGCTAGTTCTGGCCCCATGGTCTGTTTGAGACTCAGCTTCGGAAGATTTGCTAAGGCTCCCGAGGAGTGCCACTGGGGGCCTCTTTTAATCCTTCCTTCACGGTTTAGGGTGAAGGGTTTCGTGCAAACAACGGCATGTGAAGCACAAGCCGCCAAGCCGCGTCTCCGGTCCTGGCAGAAGTTGACATGGCCCCTTCGGTGCACAGACCTCAGTGCGTTTGCACTCACTTCGCGTGAGATTGATTAAGCCAGATTCCTTTCGCTCGAAATCATTCTCTGCGATCGTGAGCCTCGAGCACACAGTTTGCCTTTGTTTGCCTCCCTGACCTTTGCTCTTTGCCCAACATGGCCATGGT
>CAJNDV010018835.1:2353-31529 GCA_905221635.1 Symbiodinium sp. CCMP2456 | reverse complement strand
AAACCCTAAACGGTCCCGGATGAACTTCTCTTGGCCCACTCGCTGGATGACCTCCTTGTTCGGGACTTTCTGAGTTTAAGGTGTAAGCTTTAGGGCTTATAGGGTTTAGGGTTTATAGGGTTCAGGGTTTAGGGTCTATAGGGTTTAGGGTTTAGGGTAATATAGGGGCCTTAATAATTAGAATAGGGTTTTGGGGTGCTTTATAGTAAACTTATAGTAAGGACCCCCCCCAAAAAAAAAATAATAATAATAAAATATAATATAGGTAATTGTTGAGGCCCCTACGTTAGAGAGTTGTTCTTTTACTTTGGACTGTAGAATTTTGTCGTTCTAGGATGCAGGGACGGGGCGCACTTCCCCGAGCGGCACCTTCTGTATGCATGCTTCGTCAGGCCAGATTCTTCCCTTGACAACTCGTGAGAACGGTGAAGTTGCAATTTCATTGTGTGGCGTTGGTGTGTGTGTGTGTGTACACATCTTCTGTCAGCGCGGGTATATATATATATATATATATACATATATATATATATACACACATACATATGTATATGCTCGCACACGTATGCACGGGCACAAACACGCATAACTACATTTACTCCCAGCACGTGCAGATGCAAGAGGAACGCACGACGTTAAATATCTAAAGCATGTGTGCAATGCACACAGCTGGACCTTGCCACTTGCAGCTGTTTCAAACTATGCCGGCCGAAGCCCGAGCTTCGGCCCCAAATTGCAGCATGCCGCTTCAACAAGCCAATGGGTTCAAAATTTCTGGGCGACGCGGCAAGCCTGCTGCAAAGGGTTTCTGTGCATGCCGACCAAAAACCGCCAAGGAAGCATCGGATAGCGCAGTGACCACTAACACTCTTTGGCCTGATGGACAATGAGGGGCACTTCACCTTTGCAAACTTGAAAACCGCATGAGAGCCGGTGACCGAGACACATCCGCATTGCGCCATCGTATAAGACAGAGGAGCACCGGAAGGTCCCCCGGATGGACACCGCTTGCCAACTGTTTGTTTTGGACGGGTGAGCCTGCGCCCATGACTGCTTCAATAAGGTTCCTCTGACCACACAAAACTTACTCCAATCCGGAGTTTAAAAGCTTTTTCAGGCTTATCGCCATGACTCTTGACTCGTGCCTGATTTTGATTACTACAGCACATCCCCGACTGATACCATGCCCCCTGAAAAATCTTAAAGCTTGTGCCAGGAAGAATTGGGATTCGAATCCGAAACCCCTACACCAAATTCGCGCAGGACGATCAGGGCCGCAATCCGCTTTTCTACGCCATGGGTAACAGCCAGGAGGAATGGAAGATGGAAGTCCTGAAACTCTTGCTGGAGGTGAGGTGCAGTGCCCGTGAGGCTGGGATCTGAAGATGGCTGTCTGGACTCGAAATTAAGGCTTAATTAGCCCTCTAGGTGGTACAAGCCAGCCTGGGGTCAAGCGATGGTAGCCATGTCAGAGTCAGAAAACCCAAAACCCAAAGCCCTACACCTCTCATGAAAACTCGACGAGTCCAATCGTAGCCTCGGTCAGGTGGATGTCTTTGGTCGGTCGGCGCTGTACTACGCAGCTCGTTCAGGCCGATGGCCGTCTAGCTTAGTGTATTGGTATCGTTTCTATGTCGATATGTGTGACATGTCAACATATGTCTATCGATGTCCTCGCTCTCTCTCTCTCTCTCTGTATATATATATATGTATACACACATATGTATGAATCATTTTAGAGAGGGAGTTCACATGTCGGTTTACACTGGTATAGCATATGAATGCGAATGTGAATATGAATGTGAAAGTGAATATAGTACAATATCACAAATATGCAAAGTAGCATCAGCAGGATGTTGGGTTGCATTGTGTCATATGGTAATGTACCATAATCATATGTAGAGTCATATACTACTACAGACCACAAATGTCGGTTCTGCTATAGTTATCCAGGAGCCCTAAACCCTGATCCCTGAAGCCTAAACCCTGAAACCCTGGCGGCTGTGGGCCCCTGTCGGCCGCAGCGCGAAGCCCCGAAACCAGGAGCCGGCAGGCATCGCAAAACCCAACTGCCACTCGAAACGTTTTGAACCCATCATCTGTGCAAGTCGGTACAATGTCTACACTTAGGGTTACATATGTACAAATCTATACAGATATAGATAGACAGATACATACGTAGGTAGATGGATGGGTATATAGATCTGTATGTATATGTATATATGTATGTAGACATTCAGACGCAGCGCACACACTCCATTGCATGTATTTGCTTAACGATTTATACCCAGGCACTTGTATGTTGAAACAAGAACAGCTTGCCTGGCCCTACGCCAGGTCACATGAAAGTGGTCGCGCTACTGCAGCAGGCTGTCGATGAGGAGTGTCTTCCTGAGCATGCAAATGGCTTGCAGGCCCGGTCGGGGCTTTAGGACTTTAGGGTTCTTTGCCATGGTTATCTTAATGTTTAGGGCTTGGAGCTTTGGGTTTCCTAACGACATGATAATTGTAGGGCTGACCGTATTGCAGCCCCTCCTAACGGTTTAGGTGTTTGGCTTTGGGGCTTCAGGGTTTGCTAATGGTGTTGCGGGATTTGTTTAAGGATGCTGCTGTTTTTGTGTTCCATGCAAGCGTCGCATGTTGTCCCGAAACTCCCTTATGTGCGGATGAACAAGTGCATGCAGGTATGCGTGCATACGATACGGTACGGTGCGGTACGATACCATGCAACACCATACAACACAACAACACGCAATACTTACAATATGTACAGTACTGGACATACCTTACGTACATACGTTACAATACAACACAAGACTGCGTAATAAATAGTTACAATACAATACTGACAGCTATTCCTACAATACTCACATTACAATACATACGCTACATACCAACCACCTACTCTACCCTGCCATGCCATGCCATGCCATACCAGACTCGCTCAATCATGCATGTCTTGACTAGGCTTTTGGGATGTGCGCAAACTCTTGGTTCGCAGATCGCCAGTATCACTTCCAATTGGACCCAGAACCCAAAATCCCTAACCCCCTCCTGGACCCTAAAGAAGCTACCTTTTCAGAGCTCCTTATTCTGATTTCCTTATATGATAAGTAATTCAAAAGGTAGGTTCTTTAGGGTCTAGGTACACCCTAAAACGCAAAAAAAGCTCTAAATGCAACCTGGGGTTCGAGCCAGGCGGCCTCCGACCTTCTCAGGAAAAGAAGCAGCGCAGCCGTGCAGAGCTCAGCAGGTAACAGATTACACCGGGCTTCCGGGGTTTGGTTTGGAGCAAAAACAGGTGTTCTTGGTTGCAAACCTGCAGCCGAAGGGTTCCGAAGCATGATTTAAGAGTCCTGCTTACGAGAGTTGGGGGGTGAGGGAAGGATTCCGAAGGGCTTTTGTGAGGAGCTTCGGTCAAAACCGTGCCTTTGAGAAGGGCGGGGGGGGGGGGCCCTGTGGCCGGTGTGTTGTTGTAGGGGCGTCAGGCCGGGGCATCAAATTCTCGGATGCATTCGCTGTGGAGAGAGATGCGGAGCTTTGAGGATTTCGGCGGAGTTGGGGTCCCGTAGGTCACCCCCGGCGAACCTCGAAAAAGGTCAGCTGAGGTTTTTGCGAGCCCTAGAACTGGCAGTTCTGATGGCTTATGACTTACGCACTTGGCTTCTCAGCAAAACCTATAAGCCCTACCCCAAAACCTTCTTACAGAGGGATGTTGCCTGCAAAAGCCACCTGTAAGAAGAGCACAAACGAAAGCGCCTGACCCCCAGACTTAGACTCGAACATTTGCTGTCATAGGAATATCAATCGTACTGTAGTAGTAACAGTAAGGGCAAGAGCAAGCGCGATAGCAATAGTAGTCATAATCCTAATAGTCATCGTAATGGTAATCGTCTATATAGTAAGGTTTCTAGCATTCACAACACTGGCAAGAAGAACAGCCAGAAGAAGAATCTCTTCCAAGGCGAGGGAAGCCGAAGAGGCTCAAAAAGCCGCTGCGAAGGTTCAGGCAGAGCGAATGAAATGGGAAGTCACCCAGGTCGCCAGGGCCGCGATGGCTGAGGAAGAGCGGAAGTCACGTGAAGTGGCTGAAGGAAAAACCAAGGCCTTTGAAAAAGAAGCTGAAGTCGCTGAAGTGAGGAGAGTCCAGGAAGTTGCGGAGGCCGGCAGGGCTGCTGCAAGGGCTGAGGAGGCTCGACACAAGCGGGAAGCGGCAAAGTTTGCGAGGGCCCAGGCAACTGGAGCAGAGGCGAAGAAAGCGCAGAAAGCTGAAGAAGCCGCGAAAGCTGCTGCAAGGGCCCTGGGAGAGCGACAAAAGTTCAAAGCCGCCTTGGCCGTACTGCCGGTTGTCAGGATGGCCGAGGACCGAGCTAAAGACTGCGAACTTTCCAAGGAGGCGGCTGATGTCATGGCTGCTGAGGCAGAAGCTCGCGAGGCTGCCCGCAGTCCGGCAGAGAGACTTGAGACCATAGCTGGAATCGCTGCTGACCTTGTTACACAGATTAACAACCTGCGGCTCGAAAATGCAGTAGCTCCGGCTGCACAGGAAGAGCAACTCAACCGCGAGGCAGACGGTCTCGCTAAGGAAGATCCAGAGGAAGCAGAACCGCCTCTGCCTCCACCATCACTGCCGCCAGACGAGCCACTCTTGCCAGCACCTGGGGAGCCTCCGAAGGAGGACGTTGAGAAGCAAGACGAGGAACGGAAGGACGGCACAGAGTGTCCCGTCCAACTTGTTGCCGATGTTGCCACGGTTGAAGAAGAGGGCTTGGTTGCAAAGGAGGAAGCCACCGAAGCGGAGAGTCCTGTCAAGGAGGAAGAGCCAGGCAAGCTTGAGGCTCCGAGGAGGCAAGAAGCGCAAAACCAGCCCGCCATGGCAGAGGCAGCAGAGGCTGAGAAAGATCAAAGCAAGCAGGAAGCCCCACCGCCTTCAGAAGATGCTCCCTAAACCCGAAACCCTAGACTCAGTCGCCGATCCCTGAGTGTCAATTTTTAGAGAGACTAGAGTTGTTGCGAGACTTCCAAAGAACAAGGAACCCTTGGTAAAGCACGAAAAATGCTAGGATCCCCAATACAAGGACACCCCCCGCACCCGTCAAAAGGAAAAGGACCCCGAAGGTTCAACAACTCGTGGAAGGTTGGGCCATTGGCTGCGAAGCAGCCTTGGCCAGTGGACCAGAAGCGCACACTGCACACAAAGAACAAGCAGATCGCTGTTGTAGCTGTCTGAATTTCTGTGACCGCTCCGTGTGCTGCTGCAAACCCAGTCAATTCTCAAGCCTCGAGCATTTGCACAAGACCCCAATGCCTCAGGGCCCGAACCCTCAAGCGCAACTTCTTGCAAGTCCTCCGGTTCTTACAGCTCGAGACCTTGTGCTTATGACGTTTCCTTTACACTTAGACGATGCCTGCACCACCGCCCGTGTGGCTCCTTTTCGAGGGCCGAGGCTCATAGCAGACATGTTCAAATTGAGAATTGCTTTGCAAGGATCTCCGAAGACCTATCAGCTCACCAGATTTACCACCCAGTCATCATCCGACCCACGAACTTGTTGACTTGGAAAGCATGCAACCAGTAATTACCGCGCAGATGTACATTGGCCCTTCCTTGCTTGCTTGCCGGTAGATCGAGGCAAAATAGCAGGAAGCAGAAGCAACAATACTCGTGTTCATCGTCACAAGGCATCGGTACAGCATGCCATCACAATGGTCGCAAGAACAGCACTTGGCGGTAGCATTGCTGGTAGCAACACTCGCAACACTCTGCCTTCGTCCCTTAAGCTTTGAGCTGAAGAATGCCACATCACCTCTGATTAGGCTGCCTTAGCCACAGAAAGTCACCTCATTTATTTCAGTATGGTTTGGGGATTACATCCTAAACGAGAGTATCGGACATTTGGCTCGCCATCTTATTGTCTGTCACGTGTTCTCGACTAGACTCTAGGCCGTATACACAACAAAAATAAGCCGATCTGTTTTACATGGCTCAGACATACCTTGGCCACTAGCCCGGGCGACATTCTCATCATCTGACAAGGCGGGTCGGGCTCGGACGTGCTATGTACCGCTATCTCAACCTCGGAGCTTCGTTGTTAGGGTTGATGAATCATGTAAGATCCTGGTGTTAGTTAGAATTAGAATATAATATATACAAATATTTATATGGTACGTTGGTGTAACATCAACGCAGGCCCCTCTGCATTGGATTGTCTGAGGCTGGCACCCTTGCTGTTTCAGACGTGTGGAATGGTGATGAGAAACTTAGGGTATCCGCGTCATGGATGGTATGCAAAAGCAAAGAGTGGTGCAGCAGTCACTTTCAAGAGCCGCTTTGCCGAACAAGTTGTCCGCGTTTCTCGAATTCTTGAACAACGCCTCCCGTTGGGTACTGCCCCCACTCAGTAACAGTTGGATAATATTTATAGTATGGATACATTAGGCCCTTAATAGTAGCCCTATTATAGACTGTTACTGTATGGGGGCAGTACCCAAGCCTCCCGGTCAGAGGCACAGGCGCTACCCTTTGACACCTGCCCACTCCCGAAACGAATCGGCCCCGCTCTCGAAGGTACCTGCATCAAACCAAAAAGGAGTATGGAGGGCGAACTTTTCGGGTTTTTTTGGGTTCGTTTTGCGCAAAATTCGTGTTGCACGCTCCGTTCTGTATTCGTCTATATCCAAAGGCCTAGGGCAAGCCCACGTCAATGTTTCGGCCAGATGCAACTCCACGGGTGCTGCCTGTCGTGTTGGTCATGATGACGGCGGTGATGCTAATGATGCGGATGCCGGTATAGTGATTGATCATGCTCATGCCGGAAATGAGGAGAAGGACGCGGATGAGGATGACGGTGATGATGGCGCTGCTGATGAAAAAGAGACTGATGATGAGTGATACGAGTTCAAGTAACATGGGGGTCTGAATGATTAGACGGTTTTGCGGCCTATTATACCATAATTTTAATTAATAAGGAACCCCCAACATGGCATCGGTAATCAGGCCCCCACATTATGTGCAGGATGATGGCGATGAGGCCCTTACAACCCTGCCATCCCAAAACCAGAATCCCAGAGCCCCCACAAGAGCCTTGGGAGCAGCCATAACTAAAACCTAAAACCCTAAACCCTAAAAATCCTAAAAACCCTAAACCCTAAACAAACCTTACAGCCCTGTACCCTACTGCCTTTGTTCGCAGCCTTCTCATGGCTTCGGAGCCTGGCCGGCGAAGCCGCCAGCGCCGAGGACCGCCAGCCAGCCCAAGGTTTGTGGGTTTAGGGTTTAGGGTTTTAGGGTTTAGGGTTTAGGGTTGGGTTTATTACGGAACTCTGGTACCTTTTAAACCCCCCAAAACCCGAACTGTGATGGGTCCCTGAACCCTAAACCCTAGATAGCTCTTGGAAACCCAGGAGTCCAAGCCGACGTTTTTCTTTTTGCTGGCCGACCTGCTGAGACATGAGGCTCGCGCTTGGCTTTTCCAAGACTCGAGGTTGTTTTCTTGGTTTTGGATTATGAAAGTATGTACTTTAGATATCCTATACCATATATGATGGAATTTCTGTATTAGATGCTAAAATATAGACATTCAGTTTCGAGTTCAGGGTCGCCGCAGTTTCCCAGAGCTGGGCGGCGAACTCGTGCCGGTCGCAGCGCTTTGTTGGGGTTTGCGTCCTGGAGACGCTTATCTGAGGCTTATGGCAACTTACACGCCGTAATTTGGATCTATAGTAAATCATCGGGTTTCCTTTTAACAAATCAAGCACAAGACGAGTATCTGTAATAGTAAATCAGAGGTTTCCTTGCTATGGCAACTTAAACTTCAAGTTCCTGAACTAAAGAAGCCCTTATCGAACCCTTAAAGGGAAGCCTAAAAGTATGGTAGCTTAAGCAAAGTCTATAACCAGAAGCACAGCGTTGCACATGGGTTGGACTGGCCTGTGGAACCCAAAGAATGGCTTGATTGATGCACTTCGAGGGGGGCGGTTTAGGGTTTGAGGGTTGGAGGCCCTGCAGGGTACAGGGCCTGAGGGTTTTGGGTTTGAGGGTTAAGGGGTGGTGGTTTAGGTTCATGTTTTGGGGGCCTTAGGGTTTAGGGTTTGGGGAAGGCGCAAACGGTGTGGGCGGAGGGGGGGTTGAAGGTTCCGGGTTTTTTTTTGCCTCCTGAAGGTTCCGGGGTTTAGGGTTTAGGGTTGAAGCTGTGGGCCTAGGGGTAGAAACTCAAGAAGACTAACTACAAGGATCCTAAAGCCCTAATCCTCAAAAGGGGTTCTGAGGGGCCAAGGGCTTCGAAGGGTAGGGGGAGGGACATCGCAGCAGTCAGTAGCAATCCGGTTCTCGCATAGGAGATTCCGCTGTAACTTTCGTGGAAAACCCAGTGAGGGGTGTTCCCGAAAACCAAGCCCTAAACTCCTACCTACCACTAAACTAGAAAACCGTTGAGGGGTGAACGAAGGCTTGGATTGCCACTGTGCGGCCTGAGCGCCAAGGATCCGAAAAGCCCAAGCCTAAAATCGAAACCCCGCGAGAAACCTATAGTAGGAATCCTGCAGCCCTACCCTAAACCCTGTGAGTGTCAAAACCCTAAATCCCGGGAGAAGGGAAAACAACTTTGTTTGAATCCCAAACCCATCTAAAGCCTAGAGCCGGAATCATAGAGCCCCCGAAGCCCACGTCCCAGACGAAGTTTTAGAGGCCGAGCCGTCCGGCTCTTGCAGTGAGCACTTCAGCTTCCGCGGAGGCCAGGAAAGTTTTGCAGAAGTTTAGGGGAATTCTGTTGCAGGGGGTGAGATGGATTGGTCCGGGTTGTGAGTGGAGGCGTCCGCCTTTGCCTGTCACGGTACATGCGCCCTGCGACCACTTCAGTGAGTGCAGCCTGCACGGTTTGTTTGCCGACTACTTGACGTAATTTATTCTGATAAAACGAAATATAGCAGCTAGCATAACAGAATGTTTGCTATAACATAATATGTTATAATATGGCTCTCTCTCTCTCTCTATATATATATATATATGCACAATCATATACACACATACAAATATACAAGTATAACAGAACGCAATATTACGGCCACCCTTCCACCAGGATGCTAGCGTACACCATCGGCTTGCTCAGCTGGAGGAGTCAGAGCTGGGAGCTGTTGCATTTGGGTTTTTGTCCTCCTTGACTTCGAAGTTCCTCTCAGACACAGATGATGTAGGGGCCTTAATAATTAGAAGAGGGTTTTGGGGCCCATTATACTCTCTCTCTCTCTATATATATATATATATATGATAAGGAACCCCCCAAAGTAGTATTGTAGTTATTTAGGCCCTACATTATTAGAGCTGAGCGAAAACTTTTGGAGAGAGCACTGCAAAGCTCGGGTCCGCGAGGAAGAAGTGGCGCAACTACGAGCAGACAACGCTCGATTGAACGAGGCCATCCACTGGACATGGCGTTGCGCAGCTAAGCGTGCTCGGGACAGCCGAATGCACATGGCATTAGCATGAGTGCTGCTTTTCCCTCCGTGAAGAGTTCTTGGTTTCTGGGGCTTGCCACTTGGGTTCCATTTGGGGGCATGTAGGCGTAGGCAGCGCAGTGTGAGTATCTCCGTCTTCCGTCTAGATCCTGAAGGGTTTCGCAGTATCAGAGCAGAGGCTCTGGACTTATTTTCGTGGGTAATGAGTGGGCAGCGAGAAAGAAAGAGCTCAAGACAGAAAACTGAGATACCGACATCAGCTCTAGTGGATATACACCAATGCCAAACTCAAACAGCAACACACTCATCAGGAAATCCCACGACCAGGCCCTCCTGCAGCTGGGCACTGAAAACGAGATGTGCCAGAGCTCCGTGGGCTTCGTGAGACAGCCGGGAGCTTCGCCGCCAGACAGGAGGCGGCCAGCTCAGTTTTGGTTCTGCGCGAAGACGTGCATGGAAAGTCGAACCCAAACCCTCCAGGCCTTAACCCCAAGTCCCAAAATTAAGAAGGCCCTCAACACTGAACTCTAAACCCTTCTTTTGGCTTGTTAGTCTCTTCTGTTTTTGCATAACCCTAAACCCTAAACGTGTCACGCCGACTGTCACCTATGGATGGTTGCCTGGCCAGTTCGAGTTGTGAGAGCCTAAACCCAAAACCGCCTGGATTGTCCCAGCCTGAGCTCCGAAACCCCAAAACCACAGAGTTTTGAGGCCTCTACCCATAGGCCCTCAAGTAGTCCTTTTTTTGGGGTTCAGAATATAGAATCCTATAAGGTAACCCCCAAAAAGGAACTACTATGGGGCCTATGGGTAACCCGAACCCAGCAGGACGCAGCGGCTCGGGGGTCCTACTCCGCCCGTCACCGATCTGGAGCTGTCAGAGGCTCCATTTGGGGCTTTCCGAAAATTAGGGGTACCTTATTTTGGGTTTAGGGTTTAGGGTTTAGGGATCCTTATCATGGGGATCCGATGATTTAGGGGTAGTATATTGGGGTCCCCGATTTTCGGAAACCCCCATTTGGGCCCTGGACCTGTAGACTTTGAAGGATCTTCAGGTCCAGGTCCAGGTTTTCTTGAGGCCCATGGATTTATAAGGGGTTGAAGGTTGAAATCGGGGCAGAAGGTAAGTAACCGTAACATCAGGGCCCGAAACCCTAAGCCCAATCCCCCGTGTGCCGATGCCCCATAGGGGCGGAAGGCTTTGCTGTACCCTAACACCCTGTAACCGGGAGGGCTGCGGTGGTCATTTCCCGCACATCCATCCATAGAATGGGAGCTCGGAGCAACTTGTATCGTTGATCAACTCGTGTACCCTGCATCGTAGGTTCGTCCCGCAGGGGGGGGGGAACAACAAAACAGCTGCTGCTACTACTACTACTACTACTACTACTACTACTACTACTCCTAAATCTTTTTGCCCAATCCCTAAACCCCCAACCCAAAAGCCTGAACCCCTAAACGCCTAAGCTTTAAACCTACATCGAAGCCGTGAAAGTTTTCTGGAGTCCCAGGAGCCCGCGGAATCGGTCCGGGCACTTCGCCGATGGGAGACCTGGAAGTTTCTCAAAGACTTCACCGAATCTGGGCTTCCCGGGGAGTGGTTCAGGGTTTAGGGTTTAGGGTTTAGGGGTTTAGGGTTTAGGGGTTTGGGGTTTCGGGGTTTAGGGGTTTAGGGTTTAGGGTTTAGGGTTTAGGTTTAGGGCTTTTTGCATTGCTGTGGGCTATCAGTCCGGTCCAGGATCAGACAAGGCCGTTGCAGCTTTTTGCATTGCAGTCTCTGCTCAAAAAGAGGTGGTTTCTAGGGTCTGGGATTTTTAGGCTGGCAACTGGAAGGGACCTCGAAGTTTTTGTTTTTTTTTTGTTGGGGGGGGTCGGGAGTTGGGTTTTGGGTCTTAGGGTCAATGGTTCTTTTTCCTTCAGAAACATGGACCAAGGAATTCTTGGAGCAACAGCCCACCTTGGGCTCTGCGACAGGACTCAGCGAAGCGAAAGCTGCAGAAGGGTGTAAGCTTTACAAAGGGCTGCAATCAGCTCATGCGCAGTATCCCACTATAAAGATCAAGACTTATTGTAATCGCATCCCCGTAAAGTCCCCTTGTAATCCTTCCACAAGTCCCCTTGTAGTTTATAAGTGTGTATCCCAAAGCCCTAATCTGAGTATTGATGCCCCTATATGATGTCCCGAACCTAAGCCAGGACGCTTGCCGCCCAGCCAGTGCCCGGACCTCGTCTCTGCAGAGCGCAGATTACGGCTGAGCACCGTTGCCGAAGGCACTCCGCATGCAGGGGAGATGTGGGATGATGTGGGGTAGGGAGGCGGCTTGTGTTTGCTTTAATGTAGCGTGAGATAGTAATATGATATGACATGTTAATGTGATACAGTAATGCAGTATAAAGATATTCATGTCTTCCGGCACTTCCCGGCATAACCTCGGAGATCGTCGGATGCAAACACCGGGTTTAAAGTCCACCGTTCCATTTCTTGATTCTACCCAAGACTGTTGTCCACATTGCATCCGACTAGCGTTTTGGGTGTTTAGGGGCTTGGGGTTAAGGGAGCAGGTTCATGGTTAACGTCAGTGAGTTCTGTCGGAATACAAGGAATCACTCCCTATCTCTCTCTCTCTCTCTCTCTCTCTCTCTCCGTCTCTCCGTGCTTATATGTAGACATGGACGCAGGCAGACAGAGACAGACAGTGATATATGTGGATGCAAAGGCTAAACTATTCCCGGTTCGTGTAGGGTTTCGGGAGTCGACGTGCTGGGGGGGCAAGTCGTCTACCCGCTGTAAGCTTCTCTTCAGTGTCAGTTCGGTTCGAATCCTCCCTCCGACTTTGAAGCCGGGGAAAGCCTTAGCTTCAAAGGTTGGAGTTGGAGTTACGGGTCACACTGCGAAATACTCCCAGGACAGCACGCGCCGCCGGTGGGTGGAAACCAATGGTTCGGCGAAGCCCGAAGGGACTATGACTTTCCTCAGGCAAAAGCTTATCCGTTTCGACTCAAGGGGTAGAGGATAAGATTACTGCTGGAGAACTGTGGGGCTGGTTTTAAGCTTGGGGGGTACCAAGTTCGTAGCATTACCAGACTTGTGGCATTCCTTAGCTCGGGTTGAGAAGTGCTGCATTTTCTTGGCAGCTTGGGTGTTTGGAGGGCAACCGCTCGCGTCATCCCATCCCTCACATGAATGCAGCCGTGTGTGTGGATATGCAACAAGCATGCATATGCCTTTATGTATATACATATGCAAGCGTGTATACATGTGCGAACGATGCTTATGATAACCACATTATTCCTATGTATTATAGAATGGTATGCACCATTATCATGTTCGTAAGCAACATCTTAGCCGTTGCCATACTCAGAATCATAAGCAGAAGAAGATGACGAAGCAAGAGGCTAGGTCTAGTTCTGTTCTTCATGTGGCGATTGTACAACTTCCAACCAAGTTTGAAACTCTAAACCCTCAACCCTGAAACTCTAAACCTTAAACTCCTCGACTGTCGAGTCCCAGCCAGGGATCCGGCTTGGACTTTGCATTGTCGGGCGGCAGTTCATCAAGCGACGCCAGGCCCGGAGAACATAGTTGGGGTATGGAATACCTCCGACAACCCCATTCTATTGATTCCGACTTCTATATTCGGGTTGATGAGCATTGTGGGCGTAACTAGGTGTGTGCAAATCGAAGCTCCGCTCCTCTTGTAGCTGCTGAGCTCAGAACGCTCTGAACCCCGGTAGCCCTAGAGCTCCGCAAACTCAGAACTTTTGTAGCCATGAGTTGACAGAAGACGTCTCCGTTGCCAGGAGCGCCTTCGAGAAGTTCCGACATTTTGGTGAGGTGCGGAGTCAGACTTTGGACACTTATAGGGCCTACCTAGACTCACATCGATCCATATCGGTCATGGCTGTAGAAACGGGAGTTTTGCTTCGTAGCTGCTTGAGTGTCGTGTGGCAAACTAGGATTAGGACAACTAGCATCCCACAGCATCTGCTGCCTTTGCATTCTGCGGCCAGGAAGCGGGGAGACTGCCAGCGACAGGGGCCGCTTGCCCAGGCCCCGAAAGCGACAAGCGCCTGACCCCCGTGGGCTTGGTGCGTCAGCGCCGCGCCGAAGGGCCAGAGAGAAGGCTGGCTGATGTGCACTGCTACTGCGGCGCATTGCTTCATCCATGGTTGCAACGATTACAGCACAACCTGTAGGTACAGTAGCTAGGCCAGCTAGGCACGAAATCCCGGCGATCAAATTCAATCTTGGAAGTTCAGTTATTGAAGCCGAACACCGAATCATTGAAGTGAAGGTACATCCCACAAACTACTGGGCAACCCCAAGCGCTCAAACCTGGAGGAAGACCCGATGTGAAAGTTGAGTCAACCTTCGGGAGCTGATTGCCGAATTGATCATGAGGGTTGTTCTAGAGCGGTGCTCTTTTCGACCTCCTTCTTTGAAAGGGATACCCCGATGTTGGGAACAACGCAAGTGTCCCATCCCATCCCGTCCCACTCTAAGCTTTTCTCCATAACTCCATAACTCATTGTCATTGCCTGCGTATGTCGTCAAGTTGAGCGTCTTCAAGCCCTGAATGATCTCCTCATGTTTCACCATCCTAAAATGATGAGTTTCCGCCACTGGTGGACCATGCGCACCGCTTAGTTTGCAGTGGTGGGGGTGGTGAACGGGTGGTGATGTGGCAGTACTGGCACAATACACCCGAAGCTTTGCCCTGATTTCGTCCGCAGGTGGTACACATCGCCACCAAGATCCCTGAGCCCTACAGAAGGGACTTCACCAGAGGCTTTGCCCCAGGGCCCGTGGCGGGCGAGTTTCAACATGGGAGAGCTCACCCGTAGGCAGGGACATCTGAGCCTGTCCGGCGGATGTGGGCCGCGAGATGGTGATGATCTCCGGTACCAGGGCATTTGCACAAAGCCCGCAGCTCCCTCTGCACGTTCACCCACCGTGGGCTTCGGCTCCTGGGCTTCGGATGCAGGACTGAGACGCAGATATTCCAATCCGCTTGGGTTGTTTATGCAAGACTTTAGTTTCCTCAAGTCGACCTGTTCAATTTCCGCCAGGACCCTTCTACAAGAGCGATTGCAGCACCATCAAGCAAGACGTGGCTTGCCACCCAGTTACGCCTTTATGCTTCTGTTGCTTCGAAAAGGGCCGGATCCCAGCAGGATGTCCTTGCTCATGCTTAGATAGGCGCCAAACCCAAACTCTAAACTCAAATTGCTGGAGTGAGTAAGACCATGATTGAATGTATGTCAGCCCGGAGTTTGTCGCATGCCAACTCAGAGTCAGTCAGTCTTTTATCATGCTGCAGAGCCATGTCTCCCGTCCTACCAACCAACCGTGCAATGCGGGCTTCGCCCTAACCGGGCGGGAGGCACACGAGAACCAGAAGCCACAATGCCAGGCAGCCATGGCTTTGCAAGCACCTTTGCTCGCCGCTGTCACACAAGGCGCTCGAATCGCTTGGATTGCGGCGACACAGAGCATCATTCGTTTCGTACTTACCGCTTGTGCCCGCTATCGCTCTTCCAAAAAGACGGTTGCCTGAAACTCAGCCTGTGCTAGTTCCATCAGCTATGCTGCACCCGGCATCGTTGAATGACAGCGCTGTAGTGCCCCTACCTGAAGAGGTGACAGCGCGCAGGTGGAAAACATCCTTTCAACCTCCTCAGATGCTTCTTTGCAATGCGAATGACTAGTCCGGGCTTTTGCTTACGTTACCATCAGGTCCCAAATGGTGTTCGCTGCTGGGAGACAGGATCCCTCCCGCTGTTTCTTTAGCCTGCTGTTCGAATCGGCCCTTTGCAGGGAGCATTAATTCACGAATGCCCACCCAGACTCCCTGTACTTTCTCTTTCTTATTCCTCGGCCTCGTCCCCTGCTCGTTTCTGCGTAACCCTAAAACCCTGAACCTCTCCTCGAAGAAGCCTAATCCATCAACCCAGCATTCTAAAGAACCCCCCAAAAAACCTAAACCTGCATACTACATCCTTAACCAAACTCTAGCCCCCGCCCCTTCCCCCAAAAAAAATCGAAAAGGAAGGCGAGCATAGAGCCTTAGGAAGACCTCCGGGAGCTGCTGGAGCTCCGCGATGAGCGTGGCCGCACCCCTCTCCACTGTGCCGCGAGGCACGGCCACGCTGAGGCCGGTAGGGTGTAGGCCTACCAGCACCCCCCAAGTACCCTTTAATAGAGCCCTTATGGCCCTTAATAGTGGGTATTTAGGGTATAAGAGGGTAGTTGGGGGGTGCTGGTATACCCTATACCCTTATAAGCCCTAAACCCTTGGGCGGGTGGGAAAAAACCATAGAGGTGTTCTCGGTCTTGGATCTCTACGGATACAGGGAATTCATGGGTCACAGCCAGCGTCAACAGCCAGGGGCCTCACTCCAGACTGCGATCTGCAGGACAGCTGTCTAGGGCCAGCTCGCAAATCGGACAATACATAGACTTGCATTGTGTATGTGTCTGTCTGTTGAAGAGCGATCGATAGTGAAGGCTGCTACGTGCGATTTACACAGGTTCGATTCTTGTGTCGTTCTCGGGCTCGGGAGCCGACTTATGGAGGTCTACATGATTTCGAAAGGGGCTTGGCGGTTTTGGTGGTTGTTTGCGTATGTTTTCGGGTTGACAAGGGCAGCACCGCAAGACAGTGCAGAGTTAGAATTGCCGTGATTGTCTTGCGTTCGCTTCCACCAACCCAAAAACAGGCATGCCTGCATATCTACATGTATGCATGCATTGTAGGATACAAAAGAGCAAAAATTGTGAGAATCTGAATGTCAGTCCCATGCACATAAGAAGATGCAAGCGTTCTATCCTCGCAGGTCTGCTCTGTGCTGCTGAAGAGGCGAGCTGATATTCACGCCCCAGCCGGCGGCTTGGCATGAATAGGCCAAGGCTGCATAGGTACTTTGCAAAGTTAAGATATGGTTCGGGGTTTCCGGTTCGGGTTTAGGCTTGGGGTTTGCCCACTTAGTCACTCCCATGGTAGGAGCTGGCATTGCAGCTCTCGCTTTGGCCTGCTTGTGGCGCCACGGCGCAGTGGTGCGCCTGCTTCTGAAGAGCCGCGCTCGCCCGGAGCAGATAGATCACGGGGGACAGCCACTTGGACTTCTTTTA
The DNA here is from genome assembly GCA_905221635.1 of Symbiodinium sp. CCMP2456. NCBI lineage: Eukaryota > Dinophyceae > Suessiales > Symbiodiniaceae > Symbiodinium > Symbiodinium sp. CCMP2456. The sequence goes on along the minus strand of CAJNDV010018835.1, from coordinate 14,947 downwards.
TAAGACTGTTAAACCCTAAACCATAAAATTTATAAGACTGTTCAGTCCTGTGGGTCCTGCTGAAGATGCACACCTTAGCTTATTTACACGTGCTGAGATGCAGCTTAGGAGTGCTTTCCACTTCGCATCCTGGACGCGACAGGGATTCCACGGAGGGCTCCCAATTTTTCGGCCGCCATGGTTACTTTTTCGACCCCCAATCCTCCCTAAGGTTGGTTTTTGGCCCCCCGGTGTGGTCCTGCCGACAATGTAATTTTTCCCGCCTCTCATATTGTCTTTGTGCCCCCTCCCGCCCCCTCCCGGCACGTTTTCCGACCCCTAACCTCGGGGGTCAAGAAAACACTCGGGGTCAAAAAAATAAGTTTTGGGGTCGAAAAATAGCATCCCCGTTTTAAAAGGTCATCAGTACGAATAATTATACCGGTAAGACTGTTTAAGAGTGCTTTGCCAAGGCATGCTGCAACAGCCCGGAGATTGTTCACGACTTCTTGCAGCAGAATCCAGACCTAGCCTTCCTCAAGGAAGATGTAAGCTCGAAATGCATCTGGGGATATCTGGGGTGTTGAAATCTTGAGACTTAGGGTTAGCTCGGAGTGTGAGAGGATTTGTTTGCCTTCCGCTCCTGGACTTATGGAATTTGCGGTAAGTAGACGTCTTCATTCTGCAACTGTTGTTTCGTGCAGTGCAAGGTGCCCAGTACAGAAAGGCGAACCGCAAGCTTGCAGCATGACTTCAAGTAGCAGTAGCATGACCGCCAACAGCACCGACAGAGAGTTTGTTTTTTGGGGGCATGCCAAGCCGAGTGTCGCCAGGACGCGCAGAGCCGCAATCCGCTTTTCTATGCTGTGGGCAACAACAGTTCCGAAGCAAAGATGGAGATTCTGAGGATGTTGCTAGAGGCGAAATGCCGCGCCAGCGAGGCGTGGCATCTTGGAAGCTGCACGGAAGTCTGGTCAAGGAACTCAGCATGTGGTGGTATGCATGGAAGCATGGAAGTAAGAGAGAGCCGTGCATAGCAGCAGGTGGATGTTTTCGGGCGATCTGCACTACACTATGCCGCTCAATCAGGCAGGCCTTCCTGTGCATAGGGGCTCTCACCTGACTCTGCCTAGTATTTTTTGCAGGTGATATGACAACAGTGGAGGAACTACAGCAGGCAATCGACCAAGAGGTTCCGCCATGTGCTCTACACGGAGAACTTCAGGCCGCTGCTAAACGCCCTCCCTCCCTTCCTATGCTAGGTAGGCAGTTGGTGCCGAGGTGGTTCATAGACATGTACGATTTGTGCTTCCGCTGACAGGAGCTAGTGCTACAGACCTAATGCGGTCACCCGATATGCTCTGCCCGACATGCACCAGAGCAGTCAAGCAAGATTTGCCTGCTTCATGCTAGAGTATCAGATGACTTACCCTCGAGGTTGCAACAAATTTCGCGGACGCCGCCCTGGTTGAGGAAGACCACAGCCAGGAAGCGGCAGAGGCTGCATCAGCTGCACATGTGTCCCCATTCAGCGACGAACACGATAAGATATCGGAAATTGCAGAGGCGGCTCCAGCAGCCAGGACTGTGCACGGGCAGAGGGAAGGCGAAACCAACGACAAAGCAGAGGCAGCTGCTGCTACTGCTGAGGAAGAGCGAAAGCAGAGTGAAGTCGCAGATGTGATAGAGGCAGCCGCTATTGTTGAGGAAGAGCTACAGCAGAGTGAAGTCGCTGTCGAGACAGCTGCCACTGTTGAGGAAGAGCGACAGAAGAGTGACGCCACAAATGCAACAGAGGCAGTTGCTGCCGTTGCTGAGGAAGAGCGACAGCAAAGTGAAGTCGCAGATGTGATAGAGGCAGCTGCTATTGCTCAGGAAGAGAGACAGCAGAGTGAGTTCGCACACGCTACACAGAGAGCTGCCACCGCTAACGATGAACGACAGAAGACTGAATCTGCAGAGGTGATAGAAGCAGCTGCTGCTGTTTCTGGTGAAGAGCGGCAGCAGAGTGAAGCCGCAGATTCGACAGAGGTAGCTGCTAGCGTTGAGGAAGAGCGGCAGAAGAGTGAAGCCGCAGATGCGACAGAGGCAGTTGGTGCCACTGCTGAGGACGAGCGACAGCAGAATGAAGTCGCGGAAGCGGTCGAAGCAGCTGTCACTGCTGAGGAAGATCGACAGAAAAGTGAAGCCGCTGAAGGGCAGCATGAAGTCGCGGAGGAGGTCGAAGCAGTTGCCAATGCTGAGGAAGAGCGACAGAAGAGTGAAGCCGCAGATGCAACAGAGACAGTTGCTGCCATTGCTGAGGAAGAGCGACCGCAGAGTGAAGTCGCAGATGTGATAGAGGCAGCTGCTATTGCTCAGGAAGAGAGACAGCAGAGTGAGTTCGCGGAAGCGGTCGAAGCATCTGCTGGTGCTGACGCTGAAGCTGTCGAGACAGCTGCCACTGTTGAGGAAGAGCGACAGAAGAGTGAAGCCACAAATGCGACAGAGGCAGTTGCTGCCGTTGCTGAGGAAGAGCGACAGCAGAGTGAAGTCGCAGATGTGATGGAGGCAGCTGCTATTGCTCAGGAAGAGAGACAGCAGAGTGAGTTCGCACACGCTACACAGAGAGCTGCCACCGCTGACGATGAGCGACAGAAGACTGAATCTGCAGAGGTGATAGAAGCAGCTGCTGCTACTTCTGGTGAAGAGCGGCAGCAGAGTGAAGCCGCTGATTCGACAGCGGCAGCTGCTGCCACTGCTGAGGGCGAGCGACAGCAGAATGAAATCGCGGAGGAGGTCGAGGCAGCTGCTAGTGCTGAGGAAGACGGACAGAAGAGTGAAGTCGCAGGCGTGATGCAGACAGTTGTCACCGCGGAGGATGTTGAGGAGGGACCATCGAAGGATGGTGCCACACTGGAGCTGTTGGCCTCGCAAGTCCTGTCGCTCGACAGCCTTTGCCAAACCCACAAGGCGGAAGGCACGGAAGCAGAACAGGCGGCTGCAAGGGCTGATGAGGCGGAGCAGGAACGACAAATGTGGGAGGACAGAGCTGGAGCAGCTGCCACAGTAATTGGCAGGCATTGGAAGAAACGACAGACCGCTCTTTCGCCGGCTGGCAGCTGGAAGGCTTCGGGAGCAAAGCTCACAACCAGACGTTGATTCGTTTAGTCAGGTGTTGACATTGTCGGTGAACTTTTTCTCATGGGTTCCGTGATCATGGGATGCAAGGCAGCGCAGGCTTCGGACATGTGTAGCTTGTTGCTGGACAGAGCTGTTCACGTAGACGGCCTTGGCGCATGAAGCTCCTGGCAGGAGAGCCTGTTCTTGATGCTCCGGGAAGAAGCGGCCATCACTGACAGCCGGGACTCTGGAAGCATCACATACCGAGGAAACATCCGAGAGGGAGCAGAGAATTGTTGGATCTCTTTCCCTGGCAAGTACGCTTCCGCTTGGAAAGCTTTGACGGAGGAGAACCAGGGAGACTCGGTGGCTTGTGTGTTCCTCTGCACGAAAGAAGACGGCCTTTCCCTCAGTTGTCGGGGTCCATACCCATTCCCCTGTGCAAAATTTCCGCGTGTGCTGGACTTGACAGCCCAATTCATTTCGAAGTTCGCAAAACACGAAACACCGCTTGAACGGCGCGCTGTGAGCATGCGCTGATGTGGGTTGCTCTGACTGAAGCCCTTCTTAAGCCCTTTGCATCCCTCCAAGGCCTCGGTGTGCATCTGAAGGATCCTCAAGAGCACAAGTGGGAGAAAAGCAGTGGACCTCGATATGAGATCGACGAGGAGTCCGGGAAGATCACGTTCAGACCCGATGTCGTGAAGGACCCGAAGAAGCCAGGAGAGAGGTGTTACTGCCATCGGATCTATGGAAAAAGGGGCTTCAAGCAATTTGGGTACTACCGGGAGCTGCGAAGGCCTTTCACCTCACAGAGGGTGCAAGAGGAGACTGCCACAGCCGAAGCGATGAATGCCGCATGGGTCAAGGAAGATGCTGCTCCGGCGGTGAAGGCGGCAACGAGGGAACGCGCCAGGGCCACATGGGAGGAACACGGCGGCATCGCAGCTTGGGGCTGCGCATGGTTTGAGGTGTGGTTCGATAGAGTCACCGAGGCAGTCTCGAAACACCAACGTCTCAAAGCAGTATTCTTCCCGGGGCAGGAGGGTCAGGGAGTTGTACCCATGGATCAACTTCCTGAGGCAGACCTTTGGGATGGGATTGGCTGCGGAGGTTCGCAGAAATCTGAGATTGCCACAGTGAATCACATGAGGGAGACTGAAGGCCCACGCTGGGACTACGACGAAGTCAGCGTTGCAAAGTTCCTACACAGTGAATTCGCAGATGGCTGCGTGGTTGAGGGCTGGTGTGAGGAGGAAAAGGTTTGGAAGAGAGGCATCTTGGAGCATCAGGAGATCGAGGTGCGGAAAGTACCACGGGAGGAAGATGGGGTGACGCGCATGGTGGAGGTTGCAGATGTCGTCTTCGATATACACTGTGAGGGCGAGAGTGGGAAGCTCAAAACCAAGGACATCCGTCACGTGGGCCGGATCATGGAGGACATGATGCAAGAGTGCGGCCCGGAGCCAAGGAATTGATGCAAGCGGTCGGCCTCAAAACATCCTACTAGTACCGACGGACTTGACACGCTAGGAATCTTGTCGCCAACCAGCCCTCAGTTACGTCGGCACTCGAGGAGGAGACCTGACTATGAGTGCTCCTACCCAAGACCAACATAGGAGCCTCAATAATTACCCATACTATTATTTTGGGGTTCCTTATTATAATTATAGTATAATCGGCCCCCAAAACCCTACTCTAATTATGAGGGCCCTTCCTTATGTTGTTTATATTATTTATATTGCTGCACTTTGCGGTCGGCTTCCGGCCCCCGGCGACAAACTCCACCCGGACCTGAAAGTGCTCATAAGTCGAACCTCAGATCGTCTTTTGCGGCGTAGGTTTGTAGGGATTAGGGTTTGGGGGGGGGAGGGGGGGGGGTTTGGGGCGTTCGGGCTGACTCGAGGAACTCAGTGTCTTGAGGAGGGATCGTCTTTTTCGAGCGGGTGGGGGCAGGGGTCAACGGTACGGGCTGGAATGCGTTGGCCTTCGAGCCTGGAATCATGTGCATGGACATGCAACATGCAGCATCCAGAAAGTTGTCAGGCGTTGATTCGATATTGACGATGCTGCCTCCAAAGTGGCTAGCGCCTAACATCTCATCCCACATGCCAACATCTGGCAGGGAGTAAATCCTTGCGGGATAATGCCGGATAATGATAGTCCAGATCAGTTGGAAGAAGTGCTGTGGAGTTGACTCAGGTTTACAGAACGTGACGCAGTCTGCTCTGGAGTGCTTGAAAGATATGAATATAGAGCTGCTGGAGTGCAGTGTCGATCAGTGGGCATTGCGCCTGGACCTCCGCATTCAAGACATCCGCTCTCTTCAAGCCCTGCGTGATCGAGTTTTAGATGGCTCCTTCGAAAGGGAGCTGACGCAGAAGCTGGCTCCTGATCAGACTCTCAGGGTGCACGTGGACAAGAGCCGGTTCTTTACGCTCTACGAAGATAGCTTGCAAGGCCTGGAAGGTCTCACAGCTCATCAGCAGGAGAAGCTGGAGGAGATGGAAGGCGAGGCGGACGTCCATCTTTCCGCTCCGGCCGGGGCCGGGAAAACTTTTGTGGCGATGCAGAGAGTACTGGAGGCTCTGGGTGGGCCCACCTCAGATGCACATGTCCTCTATGTGGCGCCCTCAAAGGCTCTTCTGTTGTTCTTCTTACGATGGCTGGCCGTGCGCCTGACACCCCAAGAAGATGCAGATGGGCCCTCCAACTTCGAGAACTTTGAGAATGCTTTGAAGAGGCTTTCCTTGCTGCACCATCCATACAAGAGCATGATCTTGCCGAAGCTCCAACAAGGTCGAATCATTCTGCCCCCCGGGCCGGAAGCGGAGACGATGTTCCATCTGGCCGTCTACGACGAGAGCCACAAGATCTTCGGTCAGGAGGCCGTGGACAAGACTTTGCTGAATCGCGTGAATGCCTTGAGGCGGCTCTTTCTATCTGACGAAGCACAGTCGTCGGCCGTGCTGCACTCTTTTCCCGCTGCCAAGCGTGTGAAGCTGTCTGAGGTTGTTCGCAGTACCGAGAGGATCGTGCTGGCCGCGGCGATGTTCCGATACAGCTCCGATGAGAACGAAAACGTCACTTCTCACGGCAAGTCCTTGGGGCCACCCCTGAAAACTTTTCTTTTTCAGCCGGATCAGGAAAAGAACAGGTTTACGCAGTATTCGAAGCAAATTGTGGCGGCCCTATGGCATGCTGTCCGAATGTTTCCGAACATGAGCCTTCATGGCCGCATCGCAATCCTAGTTCGGGATCAACACTTCCGGCGGCAGCTTTATTTGCACTTGCAGCAGGCTCTGAACGAAGACCTCCGTCATCGTCGCTTGCAGATAGTGTCTTTCGCAGAGTCGTTGCTCCAACTTCCTGAGCGTCTCCTGAAAAGCTCATCGCAGCCGCACCGAGAATGCATTGTATTGGATTCTCTGGAAAATGCCGATGGCATAGAGCAACTCATCGTGATATGCGTTGGCCTTGACGAGCCCTTGAAGAAAGACGGGGATCAGAACTTCTGCTCGCAGCTCTACAGGGCACTTACAAGGGCGCAGCTGCTAGCGATGGTTGTAAATGAGCACGTCCAAGGTGGTTTGCTGGAGTTTCTTGGAGCGGTCCGGTTCTCCGACCGCAAGGCAGCGCGGCCCCCGAATTGCCAGGAGGTCGTCCGAAAGGCTGTTTATGAGAACCAGGCGTCCGAGACTGGCAATGCAGACGACGAAGCCTCCGAAGCCGCCGAAGCTGCTGCCACGAATATGCCGGCTGATGGCAGCCATGTGGTGACGCTGTTTTCAGACCCCGACACCACACCTTCGGAAACGGACGCAGCGCAGCCGAAGCCCCGAAGTTCTGTCACAAGCAAAGCTGCGGATGCACGGCTGTTGCAGGCAGCAGCTGCTGAGGCTGCGCAGATGACTGATATCTGGGATACTCGTGATAACGCAATTCCACAGGTGACCACCCTGCAGTTCAATCCGATGACGCAGGCTGGCAAAGGCTGAAAGAGGTTTGCTAGGATTCCTCATGCGGACGAGAGGCTGTATAGGGTTCAAAGCTGGTGAAGTCTCAAGCCACAGTCAAGAGCAGGATACCGGGGGAGTTTAATGAAATATCAAGCGCGCTTGCCCACTCTACTGGTGTTTACTAGGCAGGTTCCTTGCTGGCTGTGATGTGTTACTTACTACATGTAGTTGTTTTGGATCGATCGTGCAGCAATGCTGCCCTAAGGTGTGCGAAAGGTTGTTCCTGACAACGGAGCTACCTCTCACAGTCGAACACCACGACGACGCGACCTCTTTTCATGGCCTCATCCGGCCTCATGCCGATGCGTGCTGGATCAGTATACCTGACCATTTCGAGGCTGCATGGAAGCCGGTTACAGAGCTGCACCACGACCAATCCGTGGCAGATGTCTTATTCTGTGATCAGGAAAGCGGTCCATGCCTCAGAACCGGAATCGTGCATGCCCAAACGGATGTACACACGAAGCCACGCAAGCAACTCATGGTCTCCTGTTACTCGCTTCTCGCTGCCTGCTCTGGAACAAGTCCTCAACCTGCGACTGTCAGTCTTTGTTGGATTCATGTCAAGTCGTCTGGATTCAGCATGCCACAGAAAAGGCGAGCTTGACAATGCGGCGTGAGAATAGACTGGCATTGCAATGGTTTAGTCAGTTTAGTCAGTGGGTGAACTTCATCGCATTGTACAGCTGTGGCCTTACCTCCTGATACGGCATATAGCTTGGAGTTGCTGAGGACTGGGCCAGCATTTCGCGGACCCTGAGAACCCTGGCAAGTGTTACTGCGCTCGGATATACGGAGAACGCGACTACCAAAGGTTTGGCTACCTCTGGACGGTGGACGACGAAGAGACCAGGAAAGGCCGAGCCGCGGAGATGGCCGCGACGCAAGCTGTGATTGTACGTTCAGATGCCACGGACGAAACCAGAGAACGTGCACAGAGGATGGCCGTATTGCAATGGATGCGATGTGGCAAAACAGCTTCATGGGGCTGTGCTTGGTTCGAGAGATGGCAGTCAAATGTTCGCAAAGCCGTCGCGAAGAAGCAGCGCCTTTTGGTGGCTTTTCTTCCCGGACAAGTGGGAGAGGGCAAAGTGGCCATGTGCGACCTTCCAACTTCCGACCTTTGGGACGGAATTGGTTTGAGTGCGAAACAGAAGGTGCAAGTTGCAATTGCGGAAGAAATGGGCTGGGAGTATGAAGCAATTGATCTTGTTGATCTCGTGCGGACTGCGTTTCCTGAAGGTTGCCTGGCAGACGGAATGGACGAATCTGGCTGGTGGCGACTATGCAAACTGGGACAGATGACTTTTCAAGACGAAAAGTTTTCTTGGGCTGCAAGTTCCCTGAACTCAGGCCAGGAGTTCAAGGCCGTACGTGTTCAACATGTAGGACGCGAGATTCTTTCTCTCATGGACAGTGTTGGCCAGGGTCTCAGGATAGCTATGAGAAATGGCAGCTGTGTCTGAGCGTCCAGTGAAGCACCTGTCGTGGTGACGGTAGTAGTAGTAGTAGTAGTAGTAGTAGTAGTAGTAGTGACTCCGTAGTGAATATAGTTAAAGCACCTCTGTTTTTGAACATCGAATGTGAACTTCAAGTGAACATTGACAGAAGGAGACTTCAGCAAGGAAAAAGTGAACTGGAAAGGGAGAGCTAGATCCGACTCAACGATGCTCCAGAATCAGTGAAACATCGAGCGGTTGCAGTGACGTCGGAAGAATGCCGTGCACACTATCGAAGTTTTGTCAATCTGACTTCATTAGGGGGGGGGGGGTGGCCTTCGATTCAGCAGCTGGCTGAGCTGGCAGCGGGCTCGACTCAGCACAGGTCGCAGGTGTCACTTCTAGGTTCACTAGATGTTCAAGGCTTGTTCAGGGGCACACGTGCTTACAACAAATGTGGTCCGCGCAGGAAGTCAGCAGCAGTCCAATGCAAACCTCCGGCATAGATGTCGCGGGATGGGCCAAGGTCATGACTATGTCTTTGACTTCTTATGTCGTGGACTCGTGGACACGGAGGTGTTGCAATGCGAGAAGGCAGTAGCCCCGAGGGGTGGGCATGCCCTTTGTATAACCCTCCAGTGCTCCAACTCCGACGCTCTCCAGAAGCTCGGGCAGAAAATCATGGATGGTGAGCTGGAGCGAGTCTTGAACACGAGACTCCGAGCCAAAGGCTGGCCGTGGCCGGTTCAATTAGACAGAACCCGCTTCGCAAAGCTCTCTTCGGCAGGGGATCAGGCCGCAGCCTCAGCTTCAGGAGAAACGGGTAGCTCAGGGGGGGGCGGTCCAGTTGTTGTTGCGGGCCATGCGGCATATCCGCTTGAAAAGCTGGTTTCTGAGTTAGTTGGAGCTGCCGAGCCCTGAAGCACCGCAAATTCTTCAATCCGACACTTCTCTGATTCCTTAGCCTCGAGCTTGCATCATGAGAGTCGGAGAAAGGATCCCTTCCCTGGCGTCAGCTGGCAGTGGTTCCACCGGACCGGCCTCTTGGGCAGCAGTGGAGCAAGTTCTGCGCCGAGATTTTCCTGATGCCGACTGTCTTTTGATCTGAGGTTGGAGAGACTACCCGCGCGACGTGATCACGCAGATCGAGCAAGCTTATCGTGCCGGGGAGACCAAAGCCCATTTCCAAAATGGAAAGAGGCTCGGCCTGTTGATGTTGGCTTTCTCGTGCTTTGTCCTTGCAGATTGCCGCACGAGTTTGTCGTGCCCACCATTCTGCTTCTTGTTGTGTACTAGTCTGACTAGTATTAATCCTAGTATTCTTGTTGTTCTTAAATTAGTTGGTATTGTTGATTACGAATAAAGATTAATGTTATTATTATCCTTCCCCTTATCCGTACTATTGAAGTGTTACTGGTATGATTCTGACTGTGATACATGGTTATGATTAGTCTTATTATTGTTCCTCTTATTTTCGAAAACACTAATGGATGTAGTACCGTTATTGTTGTATTGCTTATTACTTATTACTATTACGTATATTTTGTTGTTGTTATTATTAAATACTCATTACTACTACTAGTTACTGATTACTTGACAGGTAGCACTTTGGCCACGAGCTTCCACGCAACCACTTCAGAGGGAAGGCACCCCAAACAAACCACAGACCCAACACCCTGAACCCAACCAACCACATACCGAAAACAGCAATAGACACCATCTCCACTCCAGAGCATAATATTTCTGACTACTGATTACTGATTGCTATTGCTAGTACTGTTTCCATTTCTATTACCTTTCTATACTATGATTAGTGTTGTTGTTTGTATTTATGGTTTTTATTGTTATTATCAATACTAACTGTGATTACTATGACTGGTATCGTTGTTTTCGTGCTAAGTACTACTGTTATTTTGTTATTGCTGTTATCGCTATTGGCCTTCCTCTTACCACTCTTGCTAGTACTTGTTATGGGCATTATTATTGTTGTTATTCCTGTTTTTCCGCTGAGTGCAAATATATTCTCACCAGTACTCGTATGATTACTAGTACGGTTAGTATTGTCCTCCTTATTATATTTCATCTTATTCGTATTACTCTTCTTCATGTTTCTTCTCGAATATTGTCATTCGTACTACTATACTTATTGCTATTCTTAGTGTGATTATTAGTACCGTTGTTGCAGGACGGGATCCGAAGCCTTGGAGATTTCATTCGAGGCCCGGCACGTTGCAGATTAGCGCCCAACCTGACAGCTCGGGTCCAGCGAAGAAGGTTTGGGGCCTTACGGTTTAGGGTTTAGGGTCCAGCGAACAGGAGATGCTCCAGCGCGATCCCCTCAGCGGCGACACCCGGGAAGTGAAGAGGGCAGGTCCCTTTGAATTCCTCGGATACTCGACTGAGAAATGTATGCTGACGACGGTTCGTAACAGTCGCCGCAGGGCGTCCTTGTCTATTCGGGTTTGTGCTATTTCCTCGGTGTTGTTGTGCCATTGGTGCTGTTAAATGGGCGGTTAGAGATAGAGCAGGGTTCTGCAGTGGAGCTACTTGTACCTCTTCTTCCGTCACCTGCATGACCCTCACAGCTATGGAACTTTGAAAGCCTGAAGAGCGTGCATAAGGGGTAGCACATCACATCTTGTTTTGCATCTTCAATGAGCCCAAGTCCTGATGCGTCCGAAGGCTTCGAAAACTTCTTTAAAGCCTGGAGCCCCGAAGCCGAAGGCCTAGGAGACTCCGAGTATGAGATCGTTGTGGACGGGACCTCCGGCGCGAGGTGCCAGACCTTCTACCCTTCGGGTTCGGGGCAGAAATGAGTAGCACAGGTGTGACGACGGTCGACTCAACTTCGGTCAATCTGAAGCTTTTCAGTACTGCGTTCGGAGTATTGGGCCATGATCTGCCGAAACGAAAGTTCCAACAATAATTGTCAATCTCGCAAGAGGATGGACCTTGTAGGAACTCTACTTAGCTATTTTGCCTAGAGGGCCACTAGATTTAGGCAGAGAGAGTGGGCTGCCAAGCCGGGTCTGACGGGCGGGTCAGAAGCATTGCCCTTTTGTTTCTCAGCCTATCGAATCCCTCCTGAATCGTCTATAGTCTGTTGGTTCCCTGCACAAAACCTTCGGCGCCAATGGTCGGAGGAGTTCTTCAAACTATGCTTTGAGGAGGGCTGAGTTTGACACAACTTATGGGGGACGAGCTTGGCAGAAGGTGGCGAGGTACAGTGGCAGTCGTTGGGTGTTGTGACATGACAAGGCTCAACAGTGCAGAATGGAAGCCAGAATTCGCGCTTTGCGCACTCCTCTCCTGCAACCGACTTAAGGGCTCGGCAAGGCACCTTAGCATTTGCTGTTGCCACCACAGGCTGGGCATAACGCTGGATTACGAGGATGGGCAAACGATGGTGATTGACAGCGAGGGCCTCGACAAGCCGCTGCTGAAACGGGAAACCTGAGGTTTTGGGGCGGGGAGGGGGGGCCATGGGAGCTAGTCTTCGGATTTTCTATGTAAGTTTTTTTATGAGTAGAGTAGTGGCAACCGTCGTCGGACCATCGTCGTAGTCGCAGTCGCCCAGTCGTCGTCGTTGCCGTCGTGGTTGTAGAAGTCATACTAGTGGTAGTGGTAGTCGTGGGCGTGGTCGTCGTCGTAGTATTAGCATTGTTATTAGTATTATTCTTATTAGTATTAGTAGCAGTAGTAGCAGTAGTAGTAGTAGTAGTAGTAGTAGGGCTAGTAGTAGTAGCAGCAGTGTTGGAACGGAGCTGGAGATGTTGTTTGCGCACATGGGGGGATAACTGCGCCTACTTTTTGCCTTGCTACTGCCACTGCTGGGGCTGGGGGGGGGAGGGGGAAGGGGGGGGGGGGGTGGAGGATAATAACGTTCTTTGTTTAACGGGATTCATGCTTCCTTGGCATGCATGAATACTATCGTATCATACCATATCAGCATGGCATTTGATTTGTACCCATCTCCACATAATTACTCATGCACAGCACTAGTTAAATCCTTGTGCAAGCATAGGCAAGTTCCTATTGGTTGACAACGACTCTTC
>CAJNDV010018824.1:14136-67921 GCA_905221635.1 Symbiodinium sp. CCMP2456 | reverse complement strand
TTAAAAGGCTCGGGCCGAGATGCTTCGTCATTGCCATCAACATCATCATCATCACCAACATCACGTGAAAGCAAACACATTTTCATCACCAACATCACGAAAATCAAACACAATTCATCACTTTTCATCACCAACATCCCCAAAAGTACTGTAAACACCGAGTCAAAGTGGGGTTGTGTGCTCACGAATACATTTCATCACCAGCATCACCAAAAAGCAAACAGATTTCATCACCAAAATCACGAAAAATCAGCACCGTTCATCACCAACATCACCAAAAGTACTGTAAATACCGTGTAAAAGAAGGGTTGTGTGCGAAAGTACTGTAAATACCGAGGAAAAGCTTCCCCCCACCCAATTTCGAGTTTTCGCTGCAAGCCGTTCGAGACACCAAAGTTTAAGACGCACAGTCCAGAAGTAGGGGTGGCAACTACATAAGACATAAGACAGTACGACATCGTCTGTCTGTTCTGCCCCCAATGGCTTGCCAGGCCTTCGGATCTCATGAGACATGCCAGGGTCCAGCACAGTGAGCTGAGACACACTTTTGATGCGCTCACTAGTTGGCTCCAAGCAAGACGGCCGACGGTCTTCAGCCCGCGCAAGTGGTGCAACCAGGACTTTCGGAGCATGCATCACAGTCGCATCAAACACACCCTTGCTTGCCCTACCCTCATCCGCACGGGCTTGGCGCGCTTACTGCACGCTGAACAGGACCCCACTTCGGAAGCTCATGGCGCTCGTGCTGACGGAGGAGCAGAACTCCGAGCTGCTGCACGCCAAGCAGCAGGCTGCGCTGATGCGGAGCATGATGGGAACGAGCAGCCTGGGATCACAGGCCACGCCTACGACCCCGCCGCCAGCCACGACACTCCCTTCGACTGCAATGCCGCCGCAACAAGGTATGGACACCAGCCAGAGGGAGAACAAGCGCGGCACGACAGACCAGGAGGAGGAGGATCAAACGGGCAAGGGCCCGAAGTGGCGCAAGGGCCAGCCCAAGGGCGGAACCTCCTACGGTGGTTCGGGAAGCGGCGGCTGGGGCCGCAAGCAGGACTGGTGGGGCGGAGGCCAGGACAAGCACCAGAGCCAGAACTACTCCGACGAGCTCAAGGCTCTGTGCTGCTCCATGGCGCGATTGATGTTGCGCCACGAGGATCAACATGCGATCGACCGATCCGAAAAGGGATTCATCCTCTTTTGCCAGGCGAAGGGGCTTTTGTCAGTGGTTCCAGACCTCAAGAAAACCATAGAGGTATGGAACTACCAGAAGGAGAACTCGCCGGAAAGCATGACGCTTCCACTCCGATCTGCCATGTTACGCCAGCTATTGGAAATCTGGCACACCCGCCTGGATGCAATCTCCAATACGGAAGGAAGCATGGCCCAAGCCAGGGAGATGCTCATATTGGATACCAGCGGCAGGGTGCCCTACCTCCAGTACAACCGCGAGAGCAAAGAGATGGAGATCAAGGCCGACCAGGATCCCATGACGCTGGCGATTGCCCTGGATATAGTCAAGGAGCTCTCGGACCTCGTCCTGCTTCCCTTGACGACGTTGAGGTTCCATGCAGCGCGGAAGAGGGCCCTCCAAACCCAGGGGAGATTGTCCCGATGATGCTGGAGGTTGGCCTTCGGACGAAAGAAGCGGATCGAGCTTGGGAGCTGTTTGCCCGCTTGGCTCACAGCGGAGCCTGCAGAGCAGTGGCTCTTACAATGCGCCAAGAACGCCTCGGCCGATCTGCTTTGGCGCAGAATATCCAGAAGATGCTGGAAAATCTGTACGGGGCCTACGCTTAGGAAACAAGAGCAATTTCTGTTACAGCAACGCATCCTTGTTAGCGGTGTTGTGGACCCAAGCACGTATGCTCCGAGGGACGACGACCCCTGAAGGGCTTATCGGCAGCCGTCTTGCGGCGGCAGTCAGTAATCTCCGAAAGCGGGAGGAGGTGCTGCACCTGTGGGAGCAGCTCCCTTGGAGAGCATTGCACATAGGATGGCGTTACCCTGCTAGGCAGCATGATGTAGCGGAGTATTTGCAGTTCCTCCGCCCTCTGCTGCTCTCCTCGACTGCAGACAGCCAATGGGAGGCACGACAGGAATCCGCAGAAGGCCAAGGCATAACTAGGGTTGATAAGGTAGAGTCCGGTAGCACCTGGCCCCTTTGGCTTCCTACCCCACTCACTGCAATTGCCCGCGACCAGAGCCTTAGCCTGCAGAATCTTGTTGATGCGTGGCACCAGCAGCGTGGAGTGCAAGGATTGCTCACTTCGCCGCCCGCCTTGCTGCTACAGGTCAATAGATTTGGAGTTGGGGATAATGGTAGCACCAAAACTTCTACGTACCTGACCCCGGAGCCTTATATCATGGTACCTAAGTTCCTGCAAGGCCTGTCGCAGCCCAATGCACTGCAAGTTGAGCATGTTCGATATCAACTAGCCGCTGCATTGTTGCATGAGGGCCCAAATGCCACCTCAGGGCATTACAGGGCAGTGCTGTATGATGATGACATGCAGCTTCTAACCCAGGACTCTCAGCCCGCACAGCGCATTCGTGCAATCGCCGAGTGGAATCATTGTCATAGCAATTTCTACGCCTTTGTGTACATGCACTGCCCAGGTCCCTAATTAGGGTTGATAAGTGCTCTGCCTGTGCCCACTTGATCTCTGAAGCCAACTGCAATCCACACGACATATCTGTACAGTTGGAGTTTTTGTTTATTTGCTTTCAATCTTCGGCATATGACTTCCTGTCTAGTGCTCCTAGTTGCTATCTCTTATCGAGAACAGTATCAACGGCGTTCTCTCACATGGGGCCCTCGGGCCGGGAGAGCGTCGTGTCCACATGTTTGGACCCTGTCACAGCACAGGGTGCGCATAGGCGCCGGGATGCAGATCCTGCCCCAAAACTTTGACCGCCAAGCGAGACTCCTTGCTGCGTTGGGAAGAAAGTAGTAGCAGAAGTAGTAGTAGCAGTAGTAGTAGTAGTAGTAGTAGTAGCAGCAGCAGCAGCAGAAGCAGCAGCTGCAGCAGTAGCAGTAGCAGAAGCAGTAGCGGTGGCAGTAGCAGTCGCAGTAGCAGTAGGAGTAGGGGTAGGAGTAGGAGTAAGAGCAGGAGTAGTAGTAGTAGTAGTAGTAGTAGTAGTAGTAGGCCGTAGTAGTAGTAGTAGTAGTAGTAGTAGTAGTAGTAGTGGTAGTAGTAGTAATAGTAGCAGCAGTAGTAGTAGTAGTAATAATAATAATAATAATAGTTCCACGCTTTCAAAAAACGTTATTGTGACAGACAGAGCATGCGAGCGACATCTTGTGGGAAGCAGGAGGGCACACATTTACGATTTACATGTATCCCCGTGTCTGATCCCGGTCCCGCGTTCGCTTACCCCTGCCGCTTGCCCCCCATCTTTTGCACATATGTGGGGACGAAGCCGGTCCCGGAACAGGCTTGCAACACATGCACAGGAAAGGCGAAAGATAGGAAGGCATCACTTGAGGCGTTTCGACTCCCCCTCGGAGGTATGTCGCATCCTCAAATGCGATTTGTCGGTCAAGCAGCTTTTCTTGAAGGATCGAGTCGCATCCTCGTCCTTGGTGCATCCGCAATACTCTGCAAGGAGACAGATAAAGGACCTTGGACTAAGTCCGGCTCGATCTCCTTGTAGAGTTTGACGGCAACGTTCTTCAAACCCTGCGAAGAATGCTGGGCAGGCAAGGAAAAAAGGCGCGTCCAGCTTGCCTTCCGATCCAGTCCTTTGTACACCACTGCATAGCTGCCTTGCACGAAGAGTCTGGCCAGCTACTTAGGAGTGGCATGCCCTGAACTGACTTTCCCATCGTATTCACCCACCGAATAGCTCTGGGCAGCAAACGGAAACAGCACCAAGGCATCGGGAAGCTCGGTTGCTTCAAGCGCACAAAGGGGCATGCCTTCTCCGAGCACATGGTCTCTCGAAATCTTGAAGCGATCCTGCAACAGCTCCTGGCAGAATCTACGGGTATGTTTGCCAGCTCACAGACGCACGATAATGAAACTCTTGGACAATGACCGATGGTCGAACCGCATTGCGCAAGGAAGACGACGCTGCTTGGACACATGACGACACACAAAGAAGGTCAAGGTCTGAAAAGTCGGGCACAGTCCTGGGGCATGCTCTGATCTTTGTGGTACCTCACTTCTCCGGCATTCACAGCCCAAACAGTATCGACAAACCCATTTCAGTTTTGCAGCCAGGTAACGCGACACGCTTATTCGGCTTTCCCCGACATGATGTCGCGAAGGACTTCTGGATCTGATAAGGCTGCACAGTGGCCGCATAGAGCAGAGTCTCCGTACAGCAGCCGCACACTTCACCAGCTGCACGAAGCATCCGCACAACTGTGTTTATACACCCGCGGAATTGGCACCGCTTCCGCATCTCAAGCGGGTGAGACGAACCGGGCACACTGCGGAGCTCATCATGAAGTATGTTCGAGAATGCTGCTACATCTCTGTACATGTGCACGTGTCGCACTGCCCATCAACTTGAAACGCTTCCGCACGGTGCAGCTTCAGGCTGAAGATATAAAAATACTCGGACTAACTTCCTTTGAGGAACACCTTCCAACGTCTAACACTACGTCGAGCACTCTCAGTAAAGCAAAGTACTGAAATCGTTCAGTTTCCGCTCTACTGAAAATCGCGGCATGCAATGTGTTGGTCATCGCTGTTCATATTCATTCGAATGATGGTATTACCTACGAGGATACGTTGACGTGCATCGTTTGGATGAATGTCCGCATGCATAACCTGTCTACCTACATGTGTGCGTATACTTTCTTTTTTGTTCATTGAACGATTGAAAACGAGAAAGTACTTCGACATCTCGGAAGCAGCGATTGCTAGGCCAACGTCTGGAAGATCAGCACATTCTCCTTGCCAGAGTACAACAGGCGGACGTGTCGGCCCCGGCAATCAGATAAATCAAGCTCGGCATAAATTCCACCATGCAACTTGGCAAGACTTGCTTTGAAAATCTTGCAGTAGTTGTGGCAATGGTGGACGGCTTCATGATTTGCAAGGTCACGCAAACAACTGCTGCGAGTTCCTGCTCGATTCAAGTGCAAAAGACGCACGGCTGTCGTTGCACCATTTACAATGATTTGGATTTGCCTGACCCCCGGGAATTTTAAAATTGTGAAGTTATTCTCAAAGAGTCAAAGGTGCTCCAGCCAGCTTCCTTGGAGCACGAGGCTTCAGACTTCGGGTGTGCCTAAACCCTAGCGGCTAGCCTAAGGGATCTTAAAGGGTATGAACTGCCCTGCAAATCGGCTGAGATTGAGGCTGCCCTGGATGACCAGCTTCGTCGGCACCTCAACATTTCCCAAACATAAGGGGGTCACTCCAAGGATCCTGCCATTCAGAGTTCAACAAAAGAGTCCCTTGTTTTCTGAAACTGCCAGCCACTATTGAGGAGGACTCAGGCAAGGCAGCTAAGGCCCATGCTGCAGAAGAGGCTTTGGGCTCCAGGAGAGTGCACGGAGACGACCTGAACTTCGTGGACATTTCAGGTGCGACAGCCATGTGCAACTCTCCCAGAGCTGAGCGCCCGGACGCATTGGACTGCTCTACATCACCCTCGAGGCAGGGTAGTTTCCATGCCTGACTCCCCGCATTTGGCCCCGAGCCCCGTTCCGTGCGTTCAGAGGTGCACAGCCTTGGATTCTTCAACTGGTATGGGGGAATCGCTGGCATGATGGTCACCACTCTTCACAGCTTCTTCCATTGCCTGCAAATGCAGGCACTCTTGTGGAGATCTTTTCGTGTAGGCACAGTCCACCCTGCCTGTGGTTTGGTACACAAACTACATCCCGTGTTGTCGCAAGCCATACACGGACGCGTGCACAGCCCGCAGCCGCCACCGCCGCAAGCCACACATCCAGCAGCTTCCTACAATCGGTGCGTCTTGGCGCATGCGCTTTGAAAGGGACCTCGACGTCTGCGTGCATACGTCCCATGTTCCATTGCTGAAGACCAATGGCAACGAGGTGTGCATTTGCTCGGAAAGCAACATTTGGGCACCTCCTTAGAGTCCTTGCCGTGGTCAGGCCGGTGACGGCTAAAACACCGTTGAGCGCACGCAACCTTTGAAAACGGCTATGCACAAGTCGCGCACCGATCGCACAAGATTGGTCACTGCCCCTGGTGCGAACCAATGACTGCCGCCAGGGGGCTGAGCCAAAAACGAGGAGAACTCCTACAATCAAGCCTCCGACTGCGGCTAGCGCTGGTAAGAATATCCTCGGTGGCATGCAGCAACATCACGTCGGGATCTCAAACAAAGTTCAATGACTCTGTCTGTCTACGGCTGCTACACATGTCCAGGTCATGTCCATCCCCCACCGGGCAGCTGATCGAGAGACTCGCCAGCGACACCGGGGATGAAGGCCAGCATGATGGGCACAGTCTGCGAGCCTGAGTGGCCGGGGCACTCTTTTGCTGTCGTGTTGAAGCATACGTCCGAGCCCCCGACGTGTGCATGTCCGCCCAAGCATAAAAGCAGAGCTCGTGCGTCGCGCGCTGCCGGTGATGGCGAGGCCACGGAATTGCCAGACAGTTCCCTAGGCCCAACCCTTGGCGTGCTGGAATGTGGGAGCAACTTGACTCGGGGCTGTGAAACCTTGCATGCCAAAGCTAGTTGGGGGGTAACCACACTGCGACTCGCATCTGATGGTGGGTGCCACATGCCTTGCAACGCCGAGACTAGTATGTCCATGCGAGCAACTGCCATAAAGCTGAAAGAAGGGGTGCCTATCCTGCACTGCTGAGACTTCTTCGAAAGGTATCACATGTCCATCGTAGCTACGTGAAGTGGACACAGACATACGCAGGCTTAGTCAGGGGTTCATGTAAGTTGCAGTCAAATGCTTGGCAGCAGCAGTGGTGAGACAGATAGAACAAAGCCATGTCATGAACATCTGGGTCTCGCAACTGCTCTCAGAGCGAATGTGTGGCCAATGTGTTCCGCGAGCGTGCGAAGTGCTTCCAAGGTAGAGCTACCAGCTACCACTCGTAGAAGCCCTGCTCAATCCGCTGCCGGCGCCCTGGAAGACCACCCTGATACATTGCGTGAGAAGATGCAAGCACTGAAGGCTCCAAGCTCTCTTCTCCGCGCTTCGTCGGGGCTTGGCCTCTGCCAGGAAACGCTCGGCAGCCCGCTGGTCAGCAGGCTCGAAGCGCGTCTGGCTCCAGAGTTCTTCACTGCTGAGACATGCTCCGATGCCGAAGTCCAGGGTGTGGCCTTCCACATGTTGTCGAAGTCTAGCTCGAGTCTGATGGCGGGGAAGAAGCGCACGAACTTACGGGGAGCAGGATTCGCTAATGCTGGAGGCGTCAGACTCGCCACCAAAGCTAACAGCACACCCCTACAGACAAACCGCAAACCGCCGCGCCGGCACATGCTGCAGGTTTTGCAGAAACATCTTGCCTGGCAAATAACCGCCACACAGGAAATGCACCTTGCACAGCAAGACTTTGGCTGGCCAAAATCTCTTGCATAAGCTTCTAAGGCCCCTCGCGGAAAGTGCGATATGTACAAGCGCAGCCATCCAGCACAGTCGTCACTTGCCTGTCGAAAAGCGGGGGGTGCATGGGGCCAGTGGGGCAGTGACAACATGGCTCAGCATGGCGTCGGCATGCGACAGGCGAGAATAAAACACTAGCTGTAGCATTGCAGCAATGTTCGAACAAGGCAGAGAGGGCATGCGCCCAGCACGCCTCCCAGCCGCTACGTTTCAGGAAGGCGCGTGTCAAGTGCAGCAGTGCTGTGCCTTCGTGCAGCGGTCGCTGAAGACTTCAATTGCTGCACGAAGGTTTCAGGTCGCTGCGCTCAGCGTGGTCCTCCCTGTTGATGTGCTGGCAGCATCCGCTCTGCAGAGGCTCTCAACATTGGCTCCGGCCCACCGAAAAGATCGGCTGCAGCATCTCGTTGATGCTCACATCCAGCCCGCGGGGGATGTTCGAGTAGAAAAGCCGTCCAGGCTCCTGTTGCCAGACGTTAAACCAGACGATGCAATCGGCCGTTACTGCGGCTTCTTGCAGCTGTCTCAGGTACGGGCCCAGCACATCGCCTCTGTCCTGAATGAAATCCTGCAGGCACACGAGAACTGCAAAACACCATGAAGACCTGGGACACATGTGTCATGACTGTCTCAGTCCTGAAAGAGACATAGGAGACAATGCTGTCCGTGGAGGGAGTGCTGCCTGAGCTTGGAAGCTTGTAGCGGCACAGATCTAGGCAGTCAGAGCGGCCTGGTGGCATTTCAGCACGCTGCCTGCCAGCACTGCATCTCCATTGACAGGCAAGCTCACAATCCACAGCTGCTGGCCCTTGGCATTTTGCCTCTGATTGCTTGGGTCTCCCTACCCAGCGAAAACACGGTAGCTGAGTGCGGTCGCGTCCATCTTCAATGAAGCAATGACGAGCGAAATGCATCTTCAGGAGGACGGCAAGACGGTGCTGCGACCGCCTCACACTAGAAAAGCCCTACACGAACGTGTGAAACGCGGTCGATTGTCTGACTTCATCGTCGTTGGCAAGGGCCAAGTGCCGAGTGTAAGCCACACCTGCCTCTGACTGAATTCAGTGCAGTCTGCAGCAAGCTGGATCAAACAAAGATGGATGCATTCTTCGGCTTGCTTGAGGCTGCATGGCTCGCATCCAAGCGATACTGCAACAAGAACCACACCGTGATTTGGTCTGCGGCACCCTCGCCCGGGCGATCACCATGGCCACCGTCGTAGAAGCAGCGCATGATACGCCTTCCGCTGGTACAACCCTTGTAGTCGAAGCATGCGAAATTCTTTTCCCCACCATCCCAATAGGTGTGGGTCGGGCTGGCAACGGTATCGCAGTTGTGAACTGCAGCCCAGCCCTGCTGTACTTTATTCAAGGGCTCATAGATCCAACCAGGTTGGAAGCCGCCGGACACACCTCCTGCCACAGGCATGATCTCATCTTGGCGTCCGTGGAGCTGGAGCATGGCCGTCTGCCGACAATCCGTCCGATCACGGACCAGCTCAAACTCTGCCCCCAGGCCATATCCAAGAAGAGGAAGGCCATACCAAGGGACCACGGCCGCAAAAGTTCCGGGGAGTGATTGCACAAGGTAGTGAGCAAGCATACCTCCATTGCTCTCACCTGTGACATAGACCCGGCTTTGATCAATGCACAGGACGGAGCTGATCATCTGAATGACGGAGTAGATGAAAAGCCTCTCATCGTAGCATCCAGACCAGTTGCAGCTTCCACACTTGCTTTGTTCCCAGCACGATGCATAACAGTCTGCTGTGACCTCATCGGTGACACATGTCTGGTCATCTCCAGCAGTTCCCACATTCCAGCCTGTTCCCAAGTCGCCACCACCTGGAACCGCATCGTCGAGACCCTGCGGAAACACGGTGACGAAACCCAGCGACTTCCCAAAAGTGCCGTAGTCGTGGCTGTAGGCCATCGAATCGGCTTGGTCCCCTTGCGAGTGCAGCGCGATGAGCAACGGAGCTGGGCGCCAGCGGGAGGTGCCGACGTTTTTGGGAAGCTGGACATAGAAGGAACGGTTCACCGGCGTGAAGTCCATGATCGTTAGCGGGACCCAGCCTTCGAAGCCCTCCTCCTCAGTGCCTCCCCAAGCTTTCGGACCTTTGCCAGCCGAGCAACCGGAAGAGGTTCTTTCCTCACCCAACGGTTTCAAATCCTTGAGGCTCTGCAGCCAAGCTCCCTGTTTGGGGCTTGCCAGAACTGGGCCTAGTGTGGTAAAGGCCGAGAGGAGACGCAAGCAAGCCATGCCAGCCATGCTGCTGCAACTAGCGAAATAAAAGAGCAAATCGACGTTGAAAGCTGAGAAGTCTCTACACTGACCCGTGCAAACATGCGATGTGATACCTTTCTGATCATGGCGTGTCAGAGCCGAAAGAGTTCAACAAGACTTCTCAGGGCTGCAAGGAGACAGCACAAGAAAAGCAAGAAATTAGTTACCCCTGGCTGTTGTGCCTTTGCAGCAGGGCACTGGTCGGGCTCTGCACCTGGCCAAGTACAGGTCATGTTGGCTGCACCGCTGACGCTACTACTTATCAAAAAAGCTGCTGAAGGGTCGTCACCTCAGCACCTGCTGAGTGGACCTGCCAATGTGTCTGCTTCGTTGGGGCAGAGGAAGGGAAGGTGAGGTGCCTCCGTTGATGCTCCGCCATCTGGAACATCGCGTGCTTCCGAGCCCATATGCGCTTGACAATGGTGCTGCACTTGTTAGTGTCCTCTAATGAAGACAAGTATTCGGGCTTCGGGATAGTCCATGGAAAGAACGGGCGCGTGAACCAGCCTCAAGCCACTAACAGCGACATGAAGCTGGGGAGCTTGAGGCGATCATGTGGTCCGGCTGCAGACCCCTGCGTCCTCTCGCGAACCCTCCACCCAGGACTGGTCTGCAAACACCTCATTTTTCACGAGATTCGCGAGTTCAAGTCAAGCATCCACTCAGGAATTCTTCAGGCAACAGTTACACACTGAGGCATCTCCAAGTTTGTGCGGCAGTGAAGATTTGAGGTGAAACATAGAGTCCTCAACTCCCACACGAAAAGTCACTACTGCAATTGCAGCAGCTGGAGTTCGCCCTTCGCAGCCGAGCAGTTTGAAAGCAGTCTGTGTGCCGTAAGGCTCGGGTGAAAAATCAGTAGTCACTGGTCGCTCGTAGAATTCTGCTCAGCTGTGCTCCCGTGGTGCGCCGGGTAGCTCTTCGGTACACAAAAAGCTTACACGGAAGTGCTGATGACAGATGATCTGAGATACTGCACAGATGCAAAACTGAGATTGACGGTCAGCACCAACGGCTTCTGAAGATCAAAGGGTGGGCAAGCCAGGCGCACGTAGACCGTGGCAGTGAGACAGTGCACGCTGTGCAATTCTGTTCAACGGCTACTGGACATTCCATGGCTGGTATACCCTTGTTTTCTTCGTTACGACCATACGAATGCTTGGCCTCAAGAAGGGCCAAGATCCCTACCTGCCATGTTCTCCCTGAAGCAGTCATGCAACTCAGTATCTAGGCCTTCGTCGCTTCCTCAAGCTTCGCCTGTTCAAGGTTATGCGTCTGCTGAGCTTGGTACTGCTCGCCCTTTCGACAGAGGACTACGTGTCTTGTGTCGTGTCATGCCTTGTCAGCCTTCAGCTTTTCCACTTCTGTCCTCGGTCCAGGACGAACGCACTGACTTGGGCACTTGGAAGACTCATCGAGGGTCCTGAGTTTAGCCAGTTCAGCTTCGTCCACTGGCCGTCCAAACTCTCCACGGTCGTAGCGGTCTTGCTCCAGCAGCCACTGGCAGAATGGTCCACGTGCAACTAGGAAGTGAGGCAAAAGATGCGGGTTGCAGAGACGGCCTTCATCATGAACTCACACGGATCATCCGGGCACTTGATCAGCAGAGCTGTCACCATGGCCTCGAGGCGCCGGCCGCGATGTGGCCGAAAAGGTGTGAAGTCACAGCGGCTCTGCTTTTTTCACGCAGCAAAGGCGGCCTCCATGATAGGGTTCATCTTTTCCTGCACAGGGAAAGGAAAGGCCCGGCCATGGACGGCCGGTGCCGGAGATCTCCAAGCAAAGCGGTCCGATCCCTTTTTCCTGCAGTGTGGCCCGAGGGGAACCATCCCCAGGACGCCTTAAAACTGTGCAGCTCAGCTCACTCTTTGCGCTGGGTACGCCAGATCATGGCTGAGTCTGGTCGGGACCTGAGCTCCGAGGTTCCCAGTGCTCTGCTTACACGGCATGGCGCCTTCACTTTGCCGAGTGGAGCAGATACCTGTTACGGCCTTTACGTGTAAACAGCTCTGTGAATTTGGGCAGCTTGCTTACAGCAAGGCACATCGGCATGAGGCCATTCTTTGGCTGCACTTCGACCCTGTACAGGGCAGCATGGCTCTCACTGCACGGGCTTTTTGGCGACCTTTCCTGTGCGTCTATGTCCCTGCGGGATGCTTTCGACGCTTCAAAATTCATGCCGCCTGAATTCAGAGTGCACGTCGCCATCTCGGCGAGGTTAAGGGGAGTTACAATAAGGTGGGAAAGACAGACCCGGAGCAAACCCACGCACTGAAGAGCGCTCACCTCTCACTCGACCTGAGGCCAGGCCGCTGGATTCGTAGGCCGGGCAGCACCTCCGGCTGCTTGGATGGAACATGAATCTACGTACGTGTGTTCATAAGTAGTAGGGAACAGTGTACAGACAAACTACAGTCAAACTGCCCCTTGCAGAGAGGTACCGCTACACAGCAGAGGAAGCAACAAAAAGCTGCGACTGACACGTTACAACAGCAACAGACCCTGCATAGCACCTATACTCGTGCGTCCTCAAAGCTTCGGCATCCAGACAAAAAGCAAGCATGAATTTGGCTCTGTTTTTGACCCTCATGGCAGGAGTGGGTGGTACTTTGGTAGGGAGTTGAAGAATTTTCGCCAAAACGTGTGCAAGACCATCAGAATGTGTTTCAAATGTCTTTCTGGGATTTCTACTCGCCCATATGTCCACTCACCAACTCAACCTACTCATCAGCTGATTTGTGCACCAGCGGTTGCCACCGACCCTGAAAGATGCACTCTCAGCTTGCATTGGCTTGCATTGCAGGTCTCGCAACAGAGGCTGGCGCCCATAAATTCGAAAGGTACCATTCGGCCAGACCTGGCCAGGGACAGAGAGATTCTGTTGCGTAGAAACGCGAAGGACTGTCGCGACGTTGAGGGTCCCACACGGACGATCTGTTGGATAAGTCCTGAAGTGAGATTGCCAAGATTTGTCCGAAAGCAGGCAACATGACATGTCCATGTCACATTCACATGCGCCTTCTCCGCCTGCTTGAGCCATGCCTGGTTCGAACAAGGGCCTTTGAGGGCATGAGATCCTTGAAATTGCCAGAGGCTCTGACAGCGTTCTTCGTCGGACGCATGGCTTTGCGCCTAAGCAGCATCCCCTCTCTACTCTGATCCCTCTTCTTGATGGTTTGAGCACCGGACCAGGGTGACCCAGACGTGGCCGAGTTGGGACTTCTGCTTCTGACCTGGAGCAGAGCCAGAAAGGGAGCTAATTCATCTGAGCCGCTAAAGGTGGATCCTCGGCACACATCGACCGCGCACGCTCTGCAGCGGATGGCACAGGCAGGCGAAGAAGCGCCTGGTAATGGAAAAGAACGCGGACATGCATAAGCTCCACCACGAGCTCCCTAGCTCTGTGCTTGCGAATGCGGGAGGGCCTTGCTGGGCACCTGTGCTGATGCCTCGCTGCCCGTAGCGCGCGAATGTGAAGCGACTGGAGCATGCGGTACAAAGAAGCGCTTGCAAATGCAGCCAGAAGACCTTCGCGCTGGGCACCGCCAGGCGCTGCGGTGAGGGTGGCCGCACATCCTCGAATCATGGCAGATGCACCGACTCAGTGTTTAAGCATCATGCGGACACAGACACACTTCCCTGCTTTTGAAGCCCGTTTCCTTGAATTCCTCCTTCCGCACAGGTGGCGCTTCGGATGCCAAGGGCATCGCACAGACCCATGGTTCTTTGCCCCGAGAATCCTCCGGCCTGTACCAGGGACCATGCAGTGCACGTGTGCACAGACTGGGACCAGGACGGCAACCAGCCTGGTTTGTGCCTTCGGGCTGCGGCCCAAGCTCGTTGCTGCGACGAAAGCAGCCGCGGCTGCATTCAGAAGACTCGGGCTCGCCGGAGCCTCAGCTGCAAGCCCATCCATGGCTTTCTTGCGTTCGAGTGCGGGCGCCTGGTCTCTCCAAGAGGAGCGCCTGATCTCAGAGCCTTCCTTCAAGAAAGCGGCTGTTGCAGAGTCCAGACAGTCGAACGAGATGCTGCAGGTGCCCGTCCTCGGGAATTTCTGCTTCCTCTTCGTCGTCAACAGAAGCGTGGACTGGCACCTGTTCAGGCAGCGGTTCAACTTCGAGCGCTTCTGTGCGAGTCCGTAGCCTGTGCGCCGTCAGGCTCTTCGGAGTTCGCCTCGCACCGGCACCCACTGGCACCCAGCTGTCCGAAGGCACACTGGGCCTCTGAAGCAAATCGGCTTGGCATGCGAGCGGATGGCGACACCTGGCGTTCGACATCGTCCCATGGCTTATGGCCCACGGGACGGGGGCCTCTGTCCGATGTGACTTGGTAGGGCTTGCCTTGGAAATCTCGGCAGGAAACAAAAAGCCACAATCACGAAGCAACACAGGCTCTAAGCTCCGGGCGTATCCCGAACGAGTCCCTGGGGATACTTGCTGCGGAGATGTAGGCCGTGCACGAAGCGCCTGAAGTTCTTCAGAACAGTGAAGACCACGACACAAGACAAAAGCTACGAGTATCTCTCCCTGCACCTCGTTCTCCCTTCGAAGATGCAAGTTTTCTGCCATCAGCTCGTCGTGGGCTCTGAGGAGATCCGGAAGCTCGACCCTGCAAAAACTCGCAGCTGGGGGAAAAAAAGCAAAGCGCGGCACCACTTTTCGAGCGCTCCCTCCTGCAACCTGAACGAGCGCGGCAGAGAAATCTTTCCAACCTCGGCATCTCCAAAGAGGGATGATGGCACTCACAAACGGCAAGGGCACGCACCCTCCGGATTCAGAGCGGTCTGTCTGCAGTGGCTGAGTTCTCCCCAGAAGTGCTTCCAAGCGCATGCTGCCTGACAGAAGTTTCAAGGGAGAGAACTGCCTTGCATGGTATCGCATGGCTTTCCGAGCTTGCAACTCCCATGCAAGCTGCCGCTGACAGACCGGATCGGGTCCTCCTGCAAAAGCAGAGCTGCTGACTTTCCCTTCTCTAAAGGCTTGTTCAAAGACGGCCTTCTCGGCGTCTTGATTGGCGCTGCCTTCTGAGGCCTCGATGCCATGTCGGACAATGACAACCCCCAACTATGTTAAATGCTTCGTGCACCTCGACACAGGAAGCCCGTCTTTGAGGCCTGTCAAGGGAAAACCATCATCGAAGTCTCTCTTCCACGATTTGCAACAAAAACAAGTTGGCTGGCTGAGCCCCCTGCACCAGCTGTGACATAGACCTCACCAAGCCGCGGTCCTCCTTGCATGCAGCGTACAAGGTGAAAGCGAGGTGCCCTTCTCTTCCTTACCCTTCGCAATGCGACTATGCCTCGTACTGCGGAGGCACCTGTGGGCCACGCCCTTCGGTGATCTCCTGCGCTTCACTTGGCGACTGTCGGTCGAGGGGGTGACTCCGGAGGTCCTGCCACACCGGAAGGAGCCTCGATTGCCGTGGAATGTGCCGTCACACATGTTGTTGCGGCGAGGAAGACTGCGAGACCGACGCATCGTAGAATTCCTCCGCCAGAAACTCATGAGTCTGCTCCATTTCCATGTGCAAGGCCTGCAGGTTCACTCCTTGTTCCACTCCTGACTGTTCATGCTGCTGCTACCACATCCACCACCACCACCACCACCACCACTGCCCCGACCGCCATGACGACTACTGCTGCTACTGCTACTAGTACCACCACCAACAACAACACTACCACCACCACTGCTGATGCAGCGACTACCACGACAACCAA
This sequence comes from Symbiodinium sp. CCMP2456, assembly GCA_905221635.1. Taxonomy (NCBI): domain Eukaryota; class Dinophyceae; order Suessiales; family Symbiodiniaceae; genus Symbiodinium; species Symbiodinium sp. CCMP2456. The sequence continues at coordinate 52,367 of CAJNDV010018824.1, read as the reverse complement.
CTACCATCACTCACTACTACCGCTGCGACATCTACCACGACTACCACGACTCGCCACTACCACCACTGGCACTACCAACGACACTACCGGCAGCACCATCACTACTACCACAACTATTACCACTTCCAATGCCACTACTACGACTGCTCCTCCTCCTGCTGCTGCTACAGCTCTGCTGCTACGACTACTCTACCACCGCGACAACGAACGCGACGACATCGACCACCAGCCGCCGCAGCAACCACCGCCAGCACCGCTTCCGCTTCTACACTACTTCTTGTGCTACCCGACTGCTCCGAACAAGGATGAAAGAGTGTTCAAAGACACGTCTAAAGATCATCACCACCACCGTGTACTACCACTGTCACCACCACCGTCACAAGCAGCATCATCACCGCCATCACCGCCACCACAATCATCATCATCACCATCATCATCATCATAACCAGCATCATCCTCATCATCATCATCATCGCCATCGCCATCGACATCGTGACCATCATTACCACAACCACTGTCATTTAAAGTTTTTGAGTTATACAACATGATTCAACATCACCATCATCACCATCACCATCATTCTGTTCCTCTACTAATTGAATCCGGATCACGGTCGCCATCACCACCATCAACCTCTTCTTCTACATGTTCAACATCACCATCACCATCATCATGATCATCACTGTCGTCTTTAATCATCAGCGTTGTCATGATCATCACCTTCATCATCATCTCCACAATCCCCACCACCACCTCTTCTTCTTCACACGCGGCAGAGAGTTCTGTCCAGCGACGCCTTGTACAGCTCCTTTTAGGAGTCGGCCGTTCATGACGGCAGGCACGGGTGCCACGTATGGGCAGCCAGTAACAGCAAAAGTTTCACCGAGGTGACGTGTTAAAAGATTTATCGGAGCTTTGTGTCCCGATTTGTACATGTCTTTCAGTCGTCCATCGATTCAAGTCTCAGAAGAATCGGAGGGGCTGGTAAAGAACACTTGTTGCGAGTGTCTCGCTTGGCTCGAGCCTCCAGTACCCTGATGCAGCCTTCCATGCGGTTCTGAGCTTGCTTTAGCACTTCGATGCGTTCGGCCATTGCGCTCAATTGAGCTCTGATCAAGAAGAGCTGACTTGATATCCAATCCAGATCCTCTTCGCGCAGAGTTTTGGGCTGGCACGGCACATCCATGGTTCGGTACTACGCTAACTGAAGTTGTCGGGTTCGGTAGCGGAGCTGAGAGTGCTACGGCATCATTGACTAGTAGTAGCAGATACATGTTGGTGCTGAGATGATTTAGCTGACTGTCGTTCAGCAAATTGGGCTCTTTTTCATCGTCCAGCAACCAGCGTTGCCCAGGTTCAGTGATTGCCACCACTGTGTAGTGGCATGACGTGGGAGTGCTGCCATGGTGCTGTATGCAAGCTCTGACCTTATAAGGGACCCATTCAACTTCTAAGGAGTGGGGATTAAGGAAAGCGGGGATATGCAGGAGGTCAGGGAGAAGATAGGCCTGTGTGTGCTTGGCCGAGCGCCCCGATTCATGCAGGAACCTGGGAATCTGAAGGAAGAGCCAATCTGGCTTGGCTATCAAAGCATGCAGGTGATGCTGCTGAGAGTGCCACCGATGCACCAAAATTTGGACCTCGGGGGTGGGATCACTGGGGTCCAACGGGAGGATGATGCATCTGAGGGTCGTGACCGGTGCACTGCTTTCAATGCCTTCGGCCAGTTGCTGCCTTGCACCCCAGCAGCCTGGAGACTGCACAAGGCGAGGTTGCAGAAAGTCAACAAGCTCTGCTGCATCATGCTGTTGTTGGGTTGGCGCCAGCCCAAGAGGCGAAACCCCATCAGACGAAGGGCCAGAAGAGGCCGCTCTGATTTTACCCAGAAAACCTCCGGCAGCAAATGTCGCTTACCCACAAGGTGCGCAGCTAGCCATACACAGTATAAGAATGAGTTGAGATAGCAGCTGTTCGACCCGCCTTGAAGCCTTATGCATGGCAGCTCTGGGGCAGTGGCGTCGGCACCGGTGTGCCCTGAGTCCGCTTGACCTGAAAGGGAGCTGGGTATGGTATGAGCATAAGTGCAGAGGGTCGTGGGATGCGAGGCTGCGGCTACCGCTGGTATATGAGGTTCGCCAGGTTCTTGGCGAGAGGTGTCTGGGGGAGGGCGTCCTTTTTCATGGACACCCCAATCAAGCTCATGACTGCGTTGCCGCATAGGCGCTCGAAGTTGTGATACAGCTCTGCCGCTGTGGTCCCGCGAAGGGAAACTTCCAATGCAAAGGTTGCTACCTGGGCTCCCTGCTGCTCCAGCTTCGAGAGCTGGACCGTGGAGTTGAAGCGTTGGATGGCCTCCCCCGTCAGGTTCTCGAGGAGGTGGTTGAGGACGCGGACGATCTCGGCGTGCTGGAGTGGAGGTTTCTTCGTGTCCACCTCGAGGCGGCGATCGGTGTGGTTCCACACCCTGTAATTCCACTCGGTGGATGCAGTGAGCCACTCCGCCTTGATCATCTTGCCTTTGTTCTCCTCGGTGGCCACGGCCTGCTGAGCTAGGTTCAGGAGTTCCTTGACCATGCTGGCGAGTAGGACTGTGCGGAGCGGGGACCGGAGCACCTTGTTGTCGGGGTCCTGGGCCTTCTTGGTGTTCCATTCTCGAGCGACGCGCATGAGGGCTCCGAGAGTGCCGTCCTCCCCCTGTTTCATGAAGAGAACGAAGGCCTTGTCGTGCCGTAGCCGGCTGATCACCTGTTCCTGTTGCAGGACCACCCTGGTTAGGAGCCGTACAGGATCCTGAGGCATCTGCTGCTGCTGCCTGCTGAAGGGATGGCCCCCCGGTGAGGGATTGCCCCGGTTCGGGTAGAAGGGCTGCTGACGGTCGGGCCAGCGAGTCATCTGATTTGGGCGGGGCCTCTTCTGTGAGCGGCCATCCGGCGTCATGAGGAACTCTGGCTGGTTTTGCCAGCAGTTGGCAAATATTTCGGCCTCCTCGTTGAAGGCCAGATCCATCATCAGGGCCTTGTGTGTCTCGGCCATACGTGACTGCAAGGCAAAGCTGCACCAGTGGGGTGCATTGAGTCACGTGTCTGCCTGGGGCCCCGACCTTGTGGTTGCACCAGATGCACTTGCTGTCGCGCCGCAGGTGGGACTTAAAGCTCTGGCAGAGTTTGAGGGCTCGGGGCATGAGATCGGGATGATCTTTAGAGTGAACACGATTTATGTGTTGTTTGACATGGCGGAAGTCAGCTATCCAGTAGTGACACAGAGCGCAGTGATGCATGAGCTCGAGGCGGACAGCTGGCACTTTCAACCATTGCTCCCATGCCGCAAGACTCTGCAAGAAAACACGGCGCTTGACAAGAGGCGTGTTAGCTATATTTTCATCCTCGAAAATGCCGAGCTCCGCCGTTGGTGGCTGTTGGATCGGCTCAGGGACGTGGTCCTCGGGTATCGGCGCCCGGATGGCGCTGTCACCTCCAAGCTTGCTACAGGCTCCTGTTTCAATGTGAGAAATGAGATGTTTCCACCTCCAGAACTGGCGGTCACAGAGTTGGCAGGCTGGCATGCCTGCTTTAGAGTGAAGCTCCGGTCTGAAGGTAGTAGGGGTTTTGGTGGAGTGCTTGGACACCGACTTGTGCTTGACTCCGCAGTGTATGCGCATGGCATGCTCCGTGAGAAATCTTTCCTGGCAAAAAGGACAGCTGACAGCTGGCTCCATCTGTGGGGCCTTGACCAGGCCTGCTGCCACATCCAGGAGAAGAGCCTCCAGGGAGGAGGCCTGAGCACGCATATGATCAGTGGCCGTGCTGTCTGTTGTGATGTCAGGCTCCGTCTGAGCTCGTGTTTGGAGCTTGTCCAGCAATTGCAGCTGGAAGCGTTGCACTGTCCAGCCTGGCATGGGCAGTTCTGCACGATGCCAGACTTCGCTCGTGGTAATGTGTGTAAGATGGGCGGGGATGCGGAGAATGGCACGAAGGTGTTTGGTGAGGTGGGTCGTTAGGGTATTAAGGGTGGAGGAGTTAAGTCCAACCACATGTAAGGCATAGAACATGCTGGTACAGACGCAGGCCTGCCACAGACGTAGTCTGTGTTGCACGGAAAGGTGGTGGGAACCATTTAGGATCTTGCGGAGGCCTTGGTACCTGGCTGCACTTGCTTTGATGCGACTTTGCAGGTTGCGCTGCAAACGGTGATGATACGTGACAACGGTGCCCAGGTACTCATGTCTGTCTTTGATGGGGATGCCGCACTCTCTACCATGGACCTGGACACGCAGATGAAGAGTGCCTGCCTTCATGAAGGTGTGCTCTCGCTTGTGATGGGCCGCGTCCTTGCCAACGAGCTTAAGCAAGATTGCAGTTTTGCTGTAGTTTATTTTCATTGCAAGGGTTTCGAGGGTTTCCAAGATAAGTGAGATATCCTCCAGGGCGTTTTCCAGCTGGTGAGCTTCGGTTATTTCCCAGGCCCCCCATACGTCATCTGCAAACAACGACAGGACCTGCTGGATCCACTCAAGGCTTCTTTTGTCCTTAAGGAGCAGAAGAAATGCAACCGAGAAGTAATTCCAGAGATACGGTGCTATTGCGCAGCCCTGTTTGATGCCATTTGTAGTTACCGTGGAGCCGCGATGGGAGCCGACGCTGTAGATGTACTGGGCGTCCTTGTGCAGTTGCTGGACCACGGTAATCACCTCCTGAGGGACGCCATGAGCTTGCATGGATTGGTATATGTGTGATCTGCTGACTCCATCAAAAGCCTTGGAAAGATCAAGGGATATGCAGACTCCTCCCGCGCAGAGCCTCGTTTTGGTGCCTGCTTGTTTCTGGAAGCGGGTGCACCTAGTGCTTTTGAGAAGATGTGACACTTTCTCAAAGTGAGCATGAGCTCTGATGAGGGCATTGGCTGTACCGCGGTGTCTGGCATAAGCGAACTGTGGCAGCTCTCTTAAGATGGGCTCGAGTCGTCCAATTAAGTGATTACGCAGGCTACCTGCCAGCGCCTTGCTGGCCGGACTAGACAATCCTATGGGTCGTAGGGAGGCAACTTCTGTTGATGGCTTCCCTGGTTTGGGGATGCAAACAATGTGGCAGTTCTTCCAGTCCTCATCGAGTCTGCCGCTGCTGCCGGGGGCAAGGTGTTGCCGTAAGGCCGGGCCCAGTACCTGGCTTATTTCGGCTGAACACTGTTTCCAGATGGCAGCTGGTGCAATGTGCTTGGGCACCGCCTTGGCTATGCCCAGGTGGCATAGTTCATGAGCAAGGTCCTGGTCAGTGATCAGAAGGGCCTGCTGGAGAGGGGCCAGGGGATGATCATCAAGCTGGGCTGCGAAGGTGCTGCTGCCATGTTTCATGATGTGTTGCAGCTCCTCTTGACTGGTTAGGAGGTGTCCATCCTCGCCTCGGAGGCGGCCGGCAATTTGTCTTGTCTTAGGTGACAGTCGCCGCACAATGAGGTGGAGACTGCGCTGGTCCCCTCGCATTGCAGCCTGCTCTGCTTGATCAACCTGCGTTTCGTAAAATTGTTTCTTGAGATCACGGCTCTGCTGGCGGAGCTGCTTTGAGGCTTTGGCAAAGCTTGTGGCCAGCCGCCACTTCGCTAGGATGGTGTGCACGGCGCACACTCCTGGGCTCTTGAGCTGGCGGTATAGTTGCCACACGTGCTTGGCTGACATGCAGAAGCCTGGGTTGGCACTGACCCGTTGGTCCGTCGGCGGTTGTTTGGGGAAAGCCTGCTGGGCTTCTTCCAGTAGAATCCGGTTGACATGTGTGTGAGCACTGGTCAAGTTAGAGACATCAACCTCCTGAAGTCGCTGTGCTATGCTGGCCTGCATACTCATGGCCTCTGGCGATGCCTGGCAGACCGCAGACTGCAGCCGAGCGCAGTCGATGGCCGTACCCGGAGTCAGCTCCTGTTTGGCAGTCTGCTGAAAGGAGTGCATTGGTAGCTGAGCTCGAACAGGAAAATGCCCAGTGAGTCGAAGGCTGCCTATGGGGAAGTGATGGTCCGGGTAGGCTTGTTTGGCTTGAAGATTGGCCTCATGCTGCCGGGTGATCACGTAGTCAATCTGCGTGTGCCCCATCGGGGAGAAGTACGTGCCGCTCGGCTTGCAATGCCAGGTGTTCAAGACACAAAGGGAGTGTTGCTGCAGCAGGGCTTGAAGGTCAGCGTCATGGTTGGATGAAGTGGTCTGTGGGATAGAGCTGCCGGTGCATGGCGCTTCTGTTTTGATCGCAGAATTAAAGTCCCCGCAGATAAGAAGATGATGTCTCTCAGGGATCCCGAGGATGGTGGTGCCTAGCTTATCCCAAAGGGAACGTCGGAGCTCAAGATTCTTAGCCGTGGAGAGGTTAGTGCGCCACACATGCTGATAAACCCCTATGATAGTAACCGGGAGCTGCGTGATTTTTGAGGTAGCTTGAACTAGGGCGAGCCTACCGGGGATTATCTCTAGTACCCGCGGGTCCTGGAGCCGCTGCCTGTGCACGAGAAAGAGGAGGCCCGTGTACCTGCCGTAGGGATCCGAGGAGGTTTTGCCCGTCCCAGTGCGTTTCTTGCAGAACGATAATGTCGGCTGCTGAATGGGCTTCTGTCCAAGCCAACAATTCCTGGAACATGGCTGATGTTAACCCGCTAGTGTTCCAGGAGAGTATGTTCAAGTGTTTTACCGGCCTGTGACGATAGGGGAGCCGAGGCCGCACGCGCCTGGTTTGGGCTGGGAGAGGCTTAGGGATTTGTCCTAGGGACTCGGCCGTGTGCCATCTACCTTTGTACCAGGTACCCTGATTCGGGGAAGTGTGGGCTCTATTTCTGGCTCGCCTAAAGGCACGCTTGACTGAAGCTGATAATGTGATGACGGGATGCTGTTGTTGATGTACTGGCGCCGCGGGGGGCGTTGGTCCGCGATGCTTCCCTGCCGTTGCCATGGGCACAGCAGGTCTACCTCCTGACGCGGAATCAGGAGGAACCCTCACCCCTCCAGTCCTAATGAACAATCCCATAAGAAGCGTTCGCCTTAGACTGGTCTCGGACTTGGGACCGAGAGGGCTTGTTGGTGGTGGCCTTCTGTCAGATCTACTGTTGGGTTTACAGGCAATGCGGGTTCTATGGTGGCTTAGGGGCTTAGCATGCTGCAGGGGATGCTTGGCAAGGGCAGTGAGTCCTGCCGTGGGGTCTCCGGTCTTGGCTGCACGCTGGCCGCAGGCCATTGACCACACTGGCCTGTGCTGGGGGGCTTTCTTCGGTTTAGGGCTTCGGGGGTTCCCGGGTTTAGGGTCAGAGGCTTGTTTAAAGGGATGGTAATGTGCCGGCCTTTGGAAGGCGGCTGCACGTAAGCTGCGCGGTCGCCAAAGGGTTGGCAACTCATGGGTCCGCTTGGCGCGAGCGGGAGCGGCTTCGTCTTGCTGGTCGGCGCCGCGGCCGGTGTTCATGCGTAGCTTCAAACTCAAAGCGCTGCCATGTGCGCAGCCTGTCTCCTGTGAGCCTCTGCACAGCCTCAGCTTGGAGGCGGTACCAGTCGGACGCATTGGTTCGCCGGCGTAGGCCTCCCAAGCAGCCTGCCTGACTTTTGGCCGGGATGTGCCGTGTCTGCAGCTCCTCTCGGTAGAGGGTATGAAGTCTCTCGACAGCGCTGGCCAGAGCAGGGCCTTCCAGGTACAGACTTGTTTCGCTCCAAGTAAGCGAGTTTTCGCTCTCGGAGCCTTCGGGGTTCTCGGATGTCTCTTCGGGCACTCTTGTGGAGCCCGGGTCTGCACTGCGTTCGGAGGCATCTGGTGCTGCATTCGGCCCTGTGTCGCGTTCGGAGGCATCTGCTGCAGTTGGCGCGGTGTCCTGGGCGGCGGTGTTGTCGTCGGCTTCCGTGGTGGGCGGTGTTCGGCGATCTCTGAGCAGGAAAGCGCCTGGTGGCGGCGGTGGTCCTGCACGTCGAGCCGCCTCTGCTGCAGTGGGTGGACCTTGGCGATCGTGATCTCGGGGCGTTCTGTCGACGCTCTCCAAGCTGTCCATGCCGTCCATGTCAGCAGTATCATCGCTATCGCCCGTCTCTCCATGGCTCTCACTCATCCACTTTCGCCGAAGACAAAGCCACCCCGAAACCAACACAAAAGAAAGAGAACCCCCACACGGCAGATCCAAGGGGCACTCAGCTTGGGCCCGGGGCTTCCCCACCACCACCATCATCATCACCATCATCATCATCATCATCATCGTCTTTATTATGATCATGATTGAAATTGTCCTTGTTGTTGATTGCGTTACAACTGTGGATGACAAGTCACGGTTGCCTTCTGTGGGAGACCACGAACACGGCGTCCAGTGTCTGCCACTGCCCACTTCAGCAAAGTCTCAATGCCTCGGCCACAAATTGCTTATGTGAGGCATTCCGCGGCTGGTTGCAGAACATGTACTGTAATGCGTCGCTTCTTCGGCACCGCATGGCACGTCACCCCAGCATCTTTGGCAGGGGTGGACAGCAGTTGATCAGCCGTTGGTTTCACAAGCCAACAGCCTGAAGTGGTGTGTCCAGTCTGCATCACTTTGTAGCAGACAAGCCACACAGTGCTTAGACTTTGAAGCACCGGAAAGTACGAGGATTCAACCTGGCTCCTCTTGGGATTTGACGACAGGTTGAAAGAATCCATCCCATTCACCACGAAAAGTGTTGTAACTTTTCTCCATCACGATCGCCAATGGCAGCCTGATCAAGGCCGGACACTGCCCAAGCCACACTCGCTCGAACAAAACCTTCCAAGAAGCCTCTTTGCCGGGCGCTGCTGGCTGATGATGGAGGCCTTGGCAGAAACAAAAACTCAGGCTTAGGCTTAGACAACTGCAACAGCAAAGACCGTGACAGAGAGTCTGAGTCAGGTGAAGCCGAGCATGTTGAGACTGAGTCCAAATCCCGCGTAATTACCTCAGCAAGTGACGATGCTTCTCGGCACAAGAACGATATGCTCGTGGGACACATGTTGCGAATTGCCGCTTCAAGCTTACTCGCATCGAGAGGCAGGCTTCTCGTCCTTGAGAACAGCCGCAGCAAGCTCATTCACAACCCGACGGCTTTCGGCATCAGCCAGCTCTGCAAATACCTGGAATGTTGTTGTGGCGGCCGGTCACGGCGATATGCTCGTGTGCACGATGCCGACCACTAGACGCTCGTCTGATTGTCTCGACCATGAACTATTTAAGATCTCTCTCATGGGTTTGAAATAAGCAGAGCTGAAGGACACAGTGTTTAACCTGAGCTCACGGCACAAAAGCCCAGCGACATGGTGTCCAAGTAGCTGTTGTCCTCTCGAAAAACAACCGGCCAGCTATCACAACACGCCTCCCACCAGAATTGCAACAGGCAATGTGCCCTATTGGACTTTTGACTGGAACGAGCGTTGCTCGTCCCCCGTTTGGGAACTGCACTACGTCCATCTCTGAAATAGCTCAGGACAGACAGATAGATTCTTCAGACAGCTCACAAACCAACGGGCCGATAACGCTTCCGAACAAACATAACGACGTTTGAGCCGGAGATCGAGGCACGTGGCCCGACAGACTTTACGAAAGAGCAGCTGTCCACAGGCAGTGTCCGAGGAGGGCGATATTGTTTACTCCGGACAGAAAGAGCCTTCTTCGAAGGTGTCACTATTTTCGAAAGCTTAGGGCTGTATGACAGCGTCAGAATAGCATTTACACGTGCTCCTGCCCGAGAGCCAAAAGCGCCGTTCCAATGATTTGTTGGAATGCTTCAAAGAACACAGCTCGACGCGCCGTGTACTCCGAGCTTTCTGACCCCCAAACCCAAGGCCCGTCCTTAAGGTTGATGAAGATATCCGAGTTGCCGTTCACGCCAATGCCATGCGCCACTGCGACCGTGCCAGGCACATTGGAGATGAAAGTGCCAATTTGTGTCTCCTTGCATGGGCACCAGCCGACAACTCAAGGCAACTCAGCCTGGTACTCCCCGATGATGTTATTAGCAAGAGTAATAATTATCACCGAGTGACGTTCTCTTCGATGTCTGGATATGGGTTCTTCACCTCCCGGATTTTTTCACGTCGGAGGTTTAGGGTTCAGGCGCAAAAAAAAGGCGGCGCATGGCGGCGCCTCGGTCTCGCTCGGCAGCCAGAGGCCCCACCTCGGAGCCAGTCCAGCGGCCAGCAAGGCCGGTCCACGACACGAGCTCACCGAGGCACTGGAGAACGAAATCCGATCGGTAGAAGTAGCATCCGTCGTAAAGAGACGCGTTCACCAATTTACCTGGACATGCACCAGCTTGAAGCTGGCGTTAGACCGTCTGAGGAGACGTCTTGAACCGTAAGCCCGGCACAGACGTGCTCGACTGTGCGGGGTGCGGAGTCTGGACGCAGCAGGAGAGACACGTCTCCCTTCTCTGTCCTGAGCGAGCTTCTGATGAGAGCACAATGCCGCGAAAGCGCAGGCGAGTGGCTCAAGCATCAAATACTTTTTTGGAGCTCCCTTCTTCTGTGCCTGAAAGATTCTCAGGGCCAGAACTGCTACGCCCAGAGGACTCGGGTCGCTTTGGCCTCCTGGTCGGCAGCTCTTCGTGTGGAGCGCTTCCGCAGCTGCTGTCCCAGTAGCATCGTCCAAGAACAAGGAGCAGCCTTCACAGGACACAAGACCCCAAGAACTCGAAAGTGGTTGACAGAGTTTCAAAAACCACTCCGGACTCGTTGTCACTGAAATTCTGCGAGCGTCTCCCTTCCCCATGTAGCTCTGCGTTTTCCTCTTCCACGCCAGTCCCAATTCTCGCACAGGGCGCGTCTGCATCCATAAACCAGCAGGATTAGCAGGTCCTGAAGGCAAGGGAGCACAGCGGCACGCAGCACAGATTTTCGCCCATTACGAGGCGCGACCGGTCCTGATTTCCTCTGGGGGCATCCGGAGCGGAACATCCTGGCGGCAGTCAAAACCAACACGGTAGGGCTTTCTTTCCCTGCACCCTTCAGACTTCAGAACAAGAATAGGAGGAAGCACCGACAAGAACCATTCAAGGCCCCGTGCTGCCTGGAGGACTCGGCGCCGAGTCAGCCGCGATGCCAACATTTGTCGCTTTGGTGCTGGGCTACCATGTTCGCCAGTCTTGACATTACTGGTACATCCAGCGGTTGGCTGTGAGCCAAAATCTGTCCAACACATGCTTTCGGATCGCAGTGGACAGACCGCAAAGCAGGACCACTTCCAAAGGCTCTCTAAGGGACCGCACAGCCGGGTTCTTGCTCTTGCAACCTCAATCACAAAGCGGACTCCGCGACTTATCTTATTATAGATAAAGAGCGGAGGGAAAGTATTTATTCTGTTTGCATCACGCTTTCTCTGGGCCTCCAGCTCTGTCTGTCGGTCACCGTATAAGGAAATGCTCATAACCCGTTGCCACCGAATTAGCCGAGACAAACCTTAGCCGATTGTGGCTTTGGGATGGAGTGGCAACAGCGGCACATTCCCAGCGCTGAGAAGGAGCGGCAAAACTTAAATTTCAGCCCCCCGCATCCACGACGACCATGCTGGCGTTGTTCCCGAAACTCCCTGCGCAACGGTTCACTTCACTTCGTCTACCTGTGTCCACTCGCGCGACACATGCGCAAGCCTGTCCAGCTGCTCCAGGCGAACAGCCCGCTTTCGGCGTGCCCGGCGGCACCTCGACAATTGGCTTGGGCATTACCTCCGGCTTGACAGTGAAGACTCAGCCAAAAAGTATGCGCCGGACCGAATAAGGGCTTCTTGAATAGCTGCCGTGACATCACCAGGGTGAACCCGTTTGCTGCTGTTCATGTACCGATGTAGCCTCCGCATCCGTTTTGACAACTGCGGCCGACATCATCAATCGTGGGAGCCGAGGCTTCGGCGTGTCACACATCGCCACGAACATGTAATGCCGCTCCTCGCAAAAGCAAGCGTAAGCAACCAACCCCGGCATGAACGGATCCGCCTTTGCAAAACATGCTTCACTCGAAGGCATTCCTGCTTGCTAAGGGAGCTAGTGTCGATCCACAAGCCACGCTCGTCTTCATCAAATGCCGCCTGAACAGCAAAAGCATGCAAAAGCAACGCCATTTTTCGAGCCGTTGGCGATCCGTGCGCCTTCTGCTTGTGGATTTCGAGACCGAGCAGGCACTTCTGCAAGCGGGACCTGTCACGCAGGCGCCCCCGCCCCCGTTGCGCCGTGAGACGGCCCCATAAGGCTCCGACATCTTCTCGGGCCAGATCTCGGCCTTGAGGAGCAGATGTTTGAGAACTGTGTTCCTGCAAGAAGAATGCAGCGAGGCGCGAGATGCGCGAGGCGGTGGCTGTGTCCTGCCTGAAGAGAGACCAGAGCGCAAACCAGATGAAGGCTGCATGGGCCAGCAGAGGCCCTGCCCTTGGCAAAGAGTGCTGCTGACTTTGCTGCTGCCAGGACTGTCAGGCAAACGCCACGTATCGTTGTTGCAAATCATGAGGAGACCGATCAGGCCCAAGAGCGTGCACGGAGCTACCGATCCCTTCGCTTTAGAAGGGCACCCGAATAAGCAACCTAAACTTGACCGAAAATATGAATGTAGGCTCGACATTCACTGTCAGAGGCCACGTCAGACTCTTGATGACGCCTGCACGTCTGGAAAAGTAAAAGCAGCGACATCTGATGCTGAATGCGTGACCAAGATGTAACAAGCCAAATAAAGGCATTGTATGGCAGTGTAGACCCGCTTCAGATCAACGAAAGTCATCGCACAAGCTTTGCAGAAGAAGGCTCCTCCCTGCATGGTCTCTGCCACCAGAGCCACCAGGTAGACATCCACCGACATTATCACCATGCCATGGCCAACGGCCTTAATCCATTCTGCTGAGCTCTCCCAACTCCCACCATGTGGGAGTTGAAGTGGTGCGCAGCAGCTGCTCGATTTGAGGCGTGGCTCATGAACAGTCATGAACAATTACCTGCCTTGTGCCAGCTGGGCCACTGACGCCCCTGTTCAGGCCATCGGCATGTCAGGTTGAAAATTGCACCGATGGACTGCAACCTTGACATTGATCCACTGGCTCGCCCGATTGTTCAAGTTCAAGGCCTGGACCCTAGGCAGTGACATCTGAAGAGGAGTGCATACCAAGCCGGGAAAGGGCATTGTAGACCCGCTTCAGATCGGCTGACATCGTAAACAAGATGAGAGATCCATAGATGGCAAAGAAAAGCATCGTCAAGGCTTGCAGGAGATGGCTCCCTCCTTCCATGTTTTGCGCCACCAGATAGACATTCACCGATATGACCAACATGGCCAAGAGCCAGCAAAACACCTGAAAATGCTTTTTGAGCACAAACTCTCCCATCAACGCCTTGTCCGAGTTGAAGTGAAGTACTGGCACCAACGCAAAAGGCAGCTGCACAGATTGCAGGACGTTGATCCACTGGTTCACCCGGTTGTTCAAGTTCGGGGAGGAGCTTGTCAGCACCGCCACAGCCACAGCCGGGCCCAGCGAGATAAGCCGCGTGACCAGAGTTCGAAGCCACAGTGGAATCCGCCAATCCAGGAATCCTTCCATCACGCACTGGCCGGCGATGGTGCCGGTCATCGTGGAAGCCTGGCCTGCTGCTAACAAGCCTAGGGCGAACATGCTCCGTCCAATATCACCGCGGCCACCGAAGAGCCGACGCAAGGAATCGCCCGCCTCGGCCAAGCCTATCTCCCCGCAAAAGCCTGCACTTCCGGCGCCCGTCGTGCAGGAGCTGCAGTGACTACCGAAACAGCCACGGCTGCCCCTACTGGGCAGGCAGGCCAGCGGTCCGTTCTCGGCGAGCGCACAATCTCTGTTGAAAAAGCCGGTGGCAAATGTCGACATGAGAGCAGCATTGATGAGGAAGGTGATGACAAGAGCAATGCTCGAGTCAGCCTCGGCTTCTCACAAGCATTCCACAGAGCTCCGCACCGCCTCTCTTCTGGACTCAGCATAATCATTCTCACAACAATCATGACTCATAGTGGCAAAAGCATCTTAGAAGAGGAGTAGGAATGTACTCACTTGGGAAATGTCTTGGACTTGAGGTTCGAATCTGAGAAAACAACCCGCTTTCCTGCGACTTGACCAGGAAACTGCTGTGTACTTGTTGGCTTGCCGGACATGCTCCACATCCTTCCGGTTGGCAGTGCCTGCACATTGGGCAGACCATCATGACAACAGGAAGCGAACAAAGAAGCAAGGGGTTTGCTGTGCGTGCTGTAAGATTTCTGAGTCTGAGACGCTGCTTGCAGATCCCGCTGTGCAGGTATAAGTTGTGCGGCATGATCATGGCACCCACACTCCCCACAAGCTGCAGTCCGGCATAGTCTTCGCAGTGGAAATGGAAGCCATGCAGGAACTGCTCTGCAGAAGGAGGCATCAAGAACAAGTTCACCAAGTAGCAGATGAGCAACCTGAGGTGAACCCCGTGAACCCCACATCAATGAGCCCGTACCAGGCAAAGACGCTCTGTGCTGGCCCGAGGGCAGGGAGATGAGGATCAAGATAAAGATCTCCAGGAAGCGCTTCCCCAGTTGGTGGATCAGAAGGAAGGTGAAAGTGTCCACACCCGTAGCCAAAGAGCCCACCTCCGCTAATCAGCCGCTTCTGTGCTACTGCCATGGTATCCTCCTGCTTCCAAGCAGCCCATAGAGGCCATCCAAAAAGCACCCTCGGATTTCGAAATAGCTGGGTGACACTGGTGGATCCAGGGTCGAAAAACAACCAAAAGAACCAGTTGCTGCATGCACTCCAGAAAACCGCAGAGCAATTCCTGTGCCAACCACTTCCTGTATGTCGGCACCGATAATGGCCAGCTCCTTGAAAGTATCTGCAAACAGCAAACTATACCTTTCAGCTGTCCTCGACTAGTAGGAGCTGTGGTGTTTCGAGTGTCCATGTCTCGCCGAAGGTATCATCGTGAGGAGTGATACTTCCGCACTTCTACGTGGGGCTTTGATTCCAATGATAAATATGGAGCCCAAGGCGAAACATGCGACATGAACTCTCAGCATGGTATGGATATGGCACGCGGAATGGGTGTCGGGGTAACAAGTCGGTGTGATAAGTCACAGGATTTACTGGAATTGCAGTTTCAACCAATCTGTCTGGGAGCCCTGGGCGCGCCTCGGATGAGTTTCGTTCTTTCATGAGCACCCTATGCCTTGCTCATCCCGTGCTCGTTGCTGTGGGGTCAAACATGGATCCGAATCGAGATTCCTCGGGGAGCCTACGTGACGCTGGAAAATGTCCATAAGAGTATCCATTTCCGAAGCCCTTGTCCGTTGTACCGAGTGGCTGTCATGATCCACAGCAGCCTCGACAGCTGGCGTGGGTATCCCAGACGGCAGGTCTGCGCAAGATCACGTCCTCGAAGGGTCGCAGATCGCAACTGCCAAGACTACTACGCAGCAGTTGAAACAAAAAGAATACTCCTAGGAGTGGAGAGGTAATGTAGGAACCCGATTAAGAGACCCTGGCTCTTCATTAGGGTTCTTCATATTATGAATCCTAATACTTGGGGTTGCAGGGCCACGGTTTCTTTACCAGTTTCCTACATTAGCCTTGCAGACCAACCTCGCAAACTAGGAATCGAGCCGCAATGCGCATCTTGACAGTGACGCCACAGTCATGCACACAAGTCGCATACACACCTGGACACTGCTGCACATGCTCGCGCACAGTCACGACCTCCTACTTTTACCCACTCGCCCACTCACACCGACTGGCTAGTCCCCTCCATGCTGAGACAAACATTCATGCTAAGCTATCAACAACTTGAGTTACTGTTACTATTACTCTTATGAACTCGTTTGTCGGGTATGTACACCTGTGTGGCGATGTATGTCACATGTACGTATACATCTGTGTATGTATCGCTCGCGGGACCGTCAGTTTGGGTCTCCGAATCTTTTCCAAACTCAACATTGCAGCATAGATGGATCCTGGAACCGAGAAGAGTTTCCCAGCAATCGTGGGGCCATAGTCTTAGCATCAGCCGTGGTTGCTCTCCTGGTTGCAACGGTTCTATTCCACCACCACGATCTTGGTAAATAGAAGAAGCACTAGAGCTCTTTTTGGTCTCCCCCTACGATTCTACTCGGCTGACATTGCTGTCATTTTAGGAGCTGACCTGTCACCACAGCCAGTCGTGCGGCCAGAACTTGCAGGATGAGGCCGGCCACGGTGCCTCAGGAACCAGGGCTTTAGGGTCAGGGTTTAGGTTTTAGGGTATAGGATGGTATATAGGACTCCAGGAAAGAGGGTTTAAGGTGCAGGGTGTGGGAAGATCTGGGCCAGTTGGGTGATCGACGAATCAAAGACAAGCGGCACAGCAGCAAGACCTCTGTGGGTGCAGCTGTTTCCCGAAATCCAGCCATGTCTGCACACTACGGGACTGTGAGTCGAAGTCTGAGGCACCGGCCCAGAGGAGGCTGTGGCCCGTGTAGGCACCACTTTGTAGGTCGCTCTCCAGGTTACCGGGATCCAAGTAGGCTAAGCTCATCAACCATCCTACAGAGATAGGTCACTCTTGAGGATGTCAGGAGTTGCAGGTCGAGACAGGCCTGCGACGGAATCAGCAAGTTGCAAACGCAGAAAGCACAGGTCCTGGTCCAACGTAGGCTGCAAAAGTTCTCCTTGGAGGGAAGACTCAGTTAGGACTTTGCCGGTTACCACCACCACTATCTCCAAAAATTTTGGCAAACATGATTAGTCTGTACCCTGATAACACCCACCCAACGCAGGCTAAGCTAGGCTCTTTTACTGTAGGCTTCAGGGCTTGGGGTAGTAGGTTGCTCTTTCAATGATAAGTTCGGGCAAACGTAGATCATCACTAGGGCATATGTCTTTAGCGTAATTGGATTGTTTGTTGTGCTAGCACGCAGTTCATGCATAATCATCCACTCACTCTCAAATCTGTGATAGCTGTGTGGCTCAAGCTTGTACTTGCTGACATCATACTTACATTGACTTACATATTGCACCAGTTTCACCGCAACTGCAAGTCTGCATTGAAAACGCCTACCGGCTCGTCTGGAGGCAGGTCTGGGACTGCGCAGTCACGACAGGCGCTCGCCATCCTTTGCGATGCTTCTCTCCAATCTTGTGATCGCTGCTCAGACACATCTGGCAATGCTTGCCATGTGTGGCAACGTCATGTCGCTTTCTCCGGGGCTACCTGAGTCTCTTTCCAACCCGACGTAGATCAACAAGCTTCACGCCGATGACCTCACGAGAACTGGATCCTTCCTCCACCATACACAAAATCGTTCACATGAAACCAGGCATCCATGTGAAGACTCCCTGCCAACTCTTTCCATTCTGAATGCTTCTGTGGAGTTTCACCCTCCAGAACTTTCGAGCAGTGTACATGTTGGGAAAGGCCTACTTGCAGCGGCTGGAAACCATCGGTGCTCATCAGGATGTAGGTCGGAATGCCGACTGGAACCTCTCCGTGGTCTTGACTGAAAACACTCTGCCATCTGACGTCTCCCCTTTGATCTGCGCCCTGTGACAGCCTCATGACGTCCGCGGCGAAACGTTGATGGACCGTGGAGCTCGGTTAGCATGGAGCTAGCTAGCAGCATAGCTGACATGGATATAGCAAATGCAAACGCGTCAACCTTCACAAGGTAGTATGGGCATTCGAAGCGATCGGGAACCGACGCTTCACGGAGGCGTGTTGAGTCTGTTAGCCGTGCCGGTGCTGGTCGTCCGCTGTGTCATGAGCATGATCGCTTGACAGCAAATCCCGTTTTAGTCAGACCTCAGATCGCTGCTCGAGACTGTCCGTACCCACTCCTTCCGTTCCGCGGAGGACGGCGCCTGCCAAGTCCTGCAGCCTTTCTTGGGCCGAGCTCGTCAAGAAGTGAGACTCGTAGCAGTTGCCGTTGCCTACCTTCCGACCCTTCCGAGCCGGCCGGGGATGAGATCCGAGATGCTCCGGTTCTCCAAAGGCCCAGGCCCCAGCCGGCCTGGAGTTGCACTTCTTCCCCAGATACCCGTAGCATTCTCCAAGGCCTCCTCTGCTTGGTCGATCATGCGTGCCATCTGTGTGGTCTCCCAGCAATTCTTCCGGGCTGGATGTTCTGCCACGCTCTAGTCATGTGTAGTCCCTCCCACCTTTGTCATTTGGAGGAGCACGTACTTCTGAACGAGGGTGCTCCCTTGGACAATTCTCAAAGGAGCAGAACGATACTCCCAGAACGTCGCTTGCCCCACTCGAACCCCCACTCGAACACGCGCCGTCACAGTAGCCCGCGAAGTTGAGCAAGACTTTTGCGAGGCACTGCTCGAAGAGCTGCTTCATGCGGCTCCGGAAGCGGCTCCCACGGCAACACCAATTGTCAATATTCTTGATCTTGAGACTGCTGCCGCTGGTGGGGCACACATACAACACAGGTTGGCTGCACTGTGCTGCCGATGTTGTGCAAAGAGCTGTCCATGAATGAACACTGGAACTTTCAGAACCTACACATGTTATCAACTGAAAGAGATTTGCACCCGTCTCCATGCAGGCTGGGGCTGTGTCCTCTTCCGTCCCTTCTTGGAACTGGGCAGCCACGAAGAACTAGGGCCTAATGCCCCTGACGACAGGATAGGATGTTTAGGAGAATGGTAAGACGGAATGCACGAGTCACGAGACTATGCGTGGCAGCAGGTTGCCCTGTGAACTTGCATGGTTCGAGTTGCGACAGAGCGAGCAATTCCTGCAACAGCAGCAACCCATGCCTTGAATCCTAATTCACAACGATAACGTTTGACCATCTTCGGTTCCATTATAGGGGCAAATACTCGCACATACTCTTCGCAAAACTTGGCTCCCAGGATAAGCACACGCAGACACAGCCCAGATGAGCAAAGCCTGTGCCTGCCCATTTTGGGGATTGCTCAGACTAGGACGAATTGCTATTCTAAGAAGTAAATAGCATGTTTGGAGAGATACCAGGCTGCTCTTGGGTGGCTGAGATGGGCAAAACCCCGTTCTAGGTGACTTACAACTCCGTCACGTCTGAAGCAACCCTTCGTTGCGCCAGGCGGTCCAGGTGCAGCCGTGTCACCAGTAGAAGCGCACTCCAGCTGGGTCTTTGGGCATGAGCTCAGGCTCGGGGGAATCTGAAAGCTTGTCGACGAAGAGCTCATCATCCGAGGAGTAGGAAGAGCTGGAGTCCATGGCGCAAAGGGGCACAGTTCCACAAGACATCTTTTCAAGATGTCCACTTGGAGCTAGCCCAGCGCACAAGTATGAGGAGACCTAGAAGTGACCCAAGTGCTTGTGGAGGCAGGAGCTAGTTTACGGTGGAGGCCAGGCGTGAATGTCAGCTGCTTCAACCACGCGCAGTTACCACCCAGACATGTGCCCGGGAGTGCCTTCACAATGCTACAAACCATTGCTCGTGTTTCTTGACGGTGCTTTTGACTGGAACCATCTTTTCCCTTTCCGGACAGCTACACTCTTCAGGACTCGGTACAAGCACGAAGCTTGCCGGTTCCATACACATCGTGCCAATTCTGGTTGTCAACTCTGACCCGCAACACCAAGCTGCCGGCACCAGGACGATGTCCATGGTCCAATGGTTCACGAAGTCCTCGGTTCGCCAAACCGGAGTCGAAAGGGCACGTGCCAGCCCAACAAGTCCTCGAAGAACTCGCCTGAGAGTTCCTGCCGTCAAGGCAGCTGCATCACACTAACATCTGCATTTGCGCGTGTATGCCTGCGGGTGCCTGACTGCGCAAGTACTGATGGCATCAGCCAAAGTATCAAAGCACTGATCATACGAGTACCATCCACCACACAATATCTAGACTCAAAAACTACAAAACCCAATACCCGTCATACTACATGGACAGATATCAAAACCAACCCACGCAAAACACCATGTTTTGACCATGTTCTCTTGCGTGTGGGGGTTTAGCAGTTCTTCAGCTTTGAGGTTCAAGGATAAAGACTATGTTGAGTCTGTTAGATTTCCAACCGAGCTGTAGACGACACCATAAACACGAAGTTCTAGCCAAGTTATGTTCAGGTCATGCGGTCATGGTTCCAAAACACCACGCCCGTGCCTGATACAGTATCCAGCATGCTTAAAAGCCAACCAAAATCTCGTATGATACACAAAGAATGATGATGCCGAGCGTAAATGAGCAACCTGACCACTTCATATCTGCACAACAACAACATCGTCCTTGAAAGATTGTTGATTTGGTTTGCCACCATGCTCTACATCTAAACCGCGCTACGCAGCAAATCAAGACTACCGCTACGTTCACTGGCATGTTTGATACACTTTACGCTTGTTGAATAATGTTGACTCATCTTCGCATAACCTCGCTCAAATCTTACCTAGCAAACATCTGCATTCCTTGAGATCTAGCGTCTATAGCGAAACTGAGTATGAAGATGCGCTGAGCTTTAAGATCGCATCCGTGCTTAAGAGTATTGGGATTGGTTCGGGGTTTGCTCCGACCCGTTCTATCTACGCCATTCATGAGCCATTTTTGAACTCCTGTGCTTGCTCTTCGTTTACTTCGAGTAACAGTCCTTGGCGTTCTGCATCTACGTATGTTCAGCACTGGCTCTTTTTTGACTCAGTTGACAAAATATTTTCTTCGTCGAGCAGGGAATATTGACAATCAACGTTCATGTACCTGTTGTTAATAATCAGCATGCTGGCGTGCTCCTGAATGGTTTTCGTCTGTTGTGACACGGTATGAGTCTTGGCATGAAAGCATTCAGGCTCAAACTTGAAGCCCCTCAACCTCGCCATGAAGGGCACAACCAAGCTCCCAAGAAAATCTGCGAGGTTCCGGAATAACGACCTAGCGACGCGGCCCTAACCTGCCGGATGTCGAAGATGAGGCGTGCCGACACCGTCACGGTCAGCGCCTTGGCGACAAGGCTCGGCCCTTGGCCGCCAGCGCAGCTTTTAGGGGCTTTTGGGGCCCCGCCAGCAGGTTCAAGGCCTCGAGCCGATCAAGGCCTCAAGAGCTGCAGACGGACTGGGAAGGCTATGGAAGGCTGCTCAACGAGGCACTTCCTAAGGACTAAGGAAGGGGCAGAGGTAGCTACGGTTGTCAAAGGGGCCGGAATACACGTGCAGCAAGATGAAGCCAAAGGAGGTGAAGAGCATGAGAACCTGCCACACCAAAGCAGACATCCAACATGCCAAGAGGTTCCAAGATCCAGCTAAGGCACCATTCGCACGTACATTGTCGGAGCAGTGAAAAAGAGAAGGATCATCACCTTCCTGAACATGTACACCTGGGAGAGAACGGCAAGACCGGCCGGTGGCAAAGGAACGACTTCCTGCCCTCAGTGCTCCGCTGATTCGAAATAGTAATATCTGAGCCTGGACGAAGATGCCGCTTTCTGAGCCCTGTCGGACACTTTTCCTTGCAGATCGAGCTTGCGACTCAAAGCCATTGTACAGGAAGCCGAATCTCTTTCGAACTTCCTCTCGGCAGCTGGGCATGCGCTGATGGGAAGAGGCAGACACTGCGGGGCTTCACGATGCAGCTGCAGCCCATCCGGTCCGCATGGAAGAGGCGCTTCCGAACTCTGAAGAGTGCTATGAAGAGTGCAACCTGACAACAAATGCACAGAACCTCCAATCACAGCGGCTGTAGGCGCTCTGGGGTGTCGACCGGCACGCCGATTCCGTAGACAACAAGGCCCACGGTGCTTAAGCAAAGCCACTGCCTTGGGAGCTTCGCACTGCTTCCAGCAGACACTCCATGAGACCGGTCCGGGTAGCAGGCATGTGGGTGGTGGATTTGCACTCTACTCCGAGGTCATGCCTGCTGGAAGCAGACCGTGTGTCACCATCACACCAATCACACCCACAACATCTGCTGGGAAATGCGCAAAAGCACAGCTACAGTAGAGTGGCAGGCTGCTCAGCAACCGGCCTGTGGCGAAGGACGTCGAGCTCCTCGCATTCGAAGCCGACCACCAGGATCCTACACCGAACTCACAGCAGAGGGCGTGCGCTGAGCTCAGGTTGAGTCTCGACTTGATAAGGAGACGGCCTCACCACCACGGGATGGAGAATGAAGCTCATGACGATCACCGAGTTGATGAAGCGCATGGCCACAGAGTTGACCAAGATCTGGCATGTTCAGCACATCACATCTCAGTGCTACCACGCCAAAGGGCGATGAAACAAAGCTGCCAGCCTTGGTTGCAGCATCCCGGGGTCGATCCCCCACGGAGTCCTGGCCAAGCCACATGAAGCAAAGGTGTAACCACAAAGCCTGAACATACTCCAGCATCACAAAATACAAACTGCTTCAGAACAACATCCAAAACAACTGTCAGAGAATAAAAAGGAGCCAGGGTGACTGGACCCTTCACAAAGCAGGCACGGACCGTTTTCACCGCGGGCTACCGACTCGCAGGATGCCCTGAATCTCTCGGAGCTGCTGCAGAACCAAGGCGATGACCACCACGAGAATGCCTTCAGAGGGGTTCAGAGGCATTCATAAGGTTGCATAGGGTTTCATGGGGTTGCGTGGGGTCTCATGGGGTTGCGTGGGTTTCCTGGGGTGTCAAGAAGGTTTAGGGCTTACGTCTTGAGGGAAGAAAGGGGCTATGAGGCAGAGCTCCACGGACTGCTCACTGTGTCCGAGAGCCGGGCATACTCCCAGACTCCAGAGGCCCCACGGAGTTCTATGTAGCTTGGCCGCAGCCGCGGCCTTGCCATGGTGTCAACCCTACATCTGCAGCAAGCTGACGGGCCAGGCTTCTAGCAGTGGTGCTAGCAGCAGCAGCAGCAGCAGCAGCAGCAGCAGCAGCAGGAGTAGGAGCAGTAGGAGCAGGAGTGGGAGTAGGAGGAGTAGGAGTAGTGGAAGTAGAAGTAGAGAAGTAGCAGAAGTAGCAGAAGTAGAAGAAGTAGTAGAAGCAGAAAAGTAGGAGAAGAAGTAGAAGTAGTATAAGAAGTGGAAGAAGAAGTAGAGGAAGTAGAGAAGGTAGAAGAACCAGGAGTAGAAGGAGTGTATAGTAGTAGAAGTATAAGTAGATGATGATGGTGGTGGTAATGGTAGCCCCACCTGGATTGAGGCTCGCAGCATTGGGCTCCCTGACTTCATGGTCTCCTGCGCCTTCTTCGGGCTCTCCTCCAAGCAAAGACCAGGGAAGCAAAAACCACAAGGCTTCTGCAGTCGAGAAGCATACAGGAGAACCTTCGGTCTCAGCTCGAAGCCTCGGCAGTCGTTTCGAGGCGTTCACATGCGTGGGCATCCGCGCCATGCAGCCCGGCAGCGCGCACATTCGTGAGCGATGGCCACCCAACCGAAGAACTCTTTGCGAACGCCCCGAGCAACGCCTGACATCGATCCAACCCGCCAGAATTTCGCCGACTTGCCGCGTTGACGTGAGGCTGGGAGACACATCTTACACACACGGGCTCCGCTACGACTTCAACAGGACTTTGGTACCAATCTTTGCAAGGAGGTTCCGCTTGTGGGCTGCAGGTCTACATTCGTGGACGACTGGACCGGGCTGTCAGAGAGCAATCCATCCATGCCTGGCAAGTCATTGAAAAAGAGCCAGCAGTTGTCATCCTGCCAGCCAGCCGTTAAGATCACGATCAGCAGAAAGCACTACATAGCACTACTCACGATCCTTTGTGCTAATTGCTGGCCAGGGGGCAGACTGCCGCCGGCAGAAAACTACCTCTGTTGTCATCGCACAGGTTAACTTAACCAAGTCACCTGCTTGATGAACGCACTGCCTAGGCTTGACTCGTACTGGTAGCAGGCCAGCCACATAATGCTGAAATGCTTCGATGTAGCAGATCATGGCAACCAAGTGGTGGCTGTCTCCAAGGTCCGCCATGTGCTCTCCGCGTGCTTTGCCACCTGTCGACACTGCGCATCGATGGCTGCCAGTGAGCGGAAGCACTACGGGTGGTGTGGGATCTTCTGGACCACACCATTTGTTCGCTTAGCGGCCCTGGCAGACCCAAAACCTGGACAGGTCCATTAGCGCACCGATGTTTGCCTGAAGGGTTCACCATTGAGCGATATGAAGCGACTCACGGAGGACTCCGAAAGCTCTGGAATACTGAACCTAAACAGCCACACAGGGAAAAGGGGTGCTCAAAAAGGTTTAGGTGCGTGGCACCATGGCGAGGACGAGATTGAGAATGGAGCCGCTGGACATCGAGGGCAGCACCAGGTCCAGTGCCAGCAAAGGTGCATCCTGGACACCTCGAGCGACCGTTTTGGGTTTAGGATGTTTCTGGATTTTGTGGCTGGCGTTTCAACCGATCCCTCATGCCGCCAAGCAGCCCATGTCTACGACATCTTTCCAGAATTCAACCGCTGTGAAGGCTTCGCCGCTAAAATTCACAGGCACGGATGCAATGAGCTCAGCCAAGGGTTTCAAGCACGGGTCCTTCAAGGTCAAGGAATCCCAGGTCTCTCGTCAGATGCACACATGCACTTGCAATGTGAACTGCGCAACCAGAGTCAGGAAACCTCCTGCAGTTTCGCGAAGGCCTCACAGCAACTTCGGGGCTCTCTTCTCTTGTTGTACGAAACCACGACAGCCCGACCTCCGCGCAGTCGCCATAGCCGCTGCCCCAGGCATCGACGAGGAATCGGATTGGGACTGGTCGGCCATTCGCAGCGCTTTGCTCGTACAACTCCCAGGTTTCTCGCAGGGCGTCAGAGACAGCTCCACCACCCTGACACATTTACACGTATCACCGCTCGAAACCGTCGGAAAGCATCGCTCTAGAGGATGCAGGGGAACAAACGAAAGCCGCGGTATTGAATCGGGGTAGCTTCTGAATCGTAACCATAATCGTTGGTATGGATTCACGGTTGCTGTAGTTCTGGGCCTATTTCCAGAACCATGTTCGATCGCGAAACTGCGGAGCTGTTCTGAATCTTGACCTTGACCCAAGCAGCGGAGCTGCCAGGGACGCTCCGACATGAATCAAAGCATCGGTTCACTGACCTTTGCTATGGAGACTGTTTGCACATCTGGCTCACGCGCAGAGGCTCAAATGTCGACACATGAGATATTTGAGATATTTGGATCGATGATCTTGGGGCAACCCTCGGACCCATGTAAACCTTATCCACTCGGATCGACGCGCATTCAAAACTCATTCCCGGTCCTGTAGCTACCCCTTCCCACTTGTGCCTGCGATGGCAAAGGACGCACTAGGCTGTCGAAGAGGGCATGGAAGACGCGGGAATGCCACAAGCTTTGGAAGAAAGTCGACAGCCAGCAGCTGTCTTTCTGCGGGTTCTGAAATTCCTCAGATCTTCATTGTCTTTCTGTCTGTGCGATGCATCGGAGAGACGAACTTCTGATGTAGGTCATACTTGCTGCAAAATCGCCGAGTGCTTGTACGAGGAGGATCGGCACAACTCAACGGACAAGTCCTGGCATCCACAAAGCACGGATGCAAGATGAAAGCCCAAAAACGGAGGCTGCATCGATTCCTCCACAGCTCTCTGGATTGCTGCCAAATCCTCTGGGCCCTCGGCTGCAAGAAGTTTCTCCTGTGGGAAGGAAGCGCGCCCCGGCTGTTGAAGTGCCCTCGAACAAAAATGTGCCGGACCTGCTCGATGCCGTAGAGCTCCAGCTTGGCCATGGTCTTTTGCACGCCCTGGGCGGCGCGGACCAGCTCCGCAGAAGCGGGGGGCGCCTCGGAGAGGGAGCGGCGGCGCTCGCCCAGCTCCGACATCAGACCCGAGAGGTCCCCGGAGCTCTTGGTGCTCAGCTCCGGCTGCACCGTCACGTGGCCAACATGACCGACGGGGACCAAAACTTGACGCTCCCCGAACTTTTTGTAGCTCCAGCCCTTCACGCCGTTTTCGGTACGGATATGGAGCCAATCTTCCTGCTGGCCGAGCACGCTGAAAGGCTGCCCTGCCTGTAGCACACAGAGCACATAAGAATCGAGCTCTGGGCTTGCACGAACGTTCCAGGAGTCAACCGCATCCGTGTATTCCAGCTCTGGCAGCAACTGCCACTGTTCATCATTCCCATCACCAGGAATCTCGAGCGCCATGCAGAGCCTTTATACGCTTTCGCAAAGCCTACCAAGAATGCAAACTACTTGAAAGTCTTGGCCGGAATATGCACCCGAGCTGCCGTGAACCAGATCATCTAGAGGATGCTCTCCCGCTATCTATCTTGGGACACTTCATGCTCTTCTGCTTGAACGTGGCTCAACATTCGTGGCTCAACATTCGTGAGCTTTGCGCTTTCTTGAAGGTGAGTGATTTGCAGTCTCGAGCGACAAAAAGTGTCCATGGCGGCAAGAAGGCTAGAGTGACAAGCGCATCCAGACTGCATCCTCCGTTCGGCAGTGCCGCCAAGGAGAGGCTGGAGAAGCCCCATAGGCAGACCTGCAGCCGGTGAGACCGACGCACAAGCTTAGATGGCGTGAATGTGTGAATTCTCTTGCGACATAAGGCCCCTGCATCGGCGTGAGCGGATAGTCCTCGCCTGCGGAAAACTCTAGACTCTAGAGTCTAGACAGAACCCGAAAAGGACATGTCCAAGCTCCGAAACGCGCAGCACGCGCATCTTTTTCCGACCGACGACAGCCGACTCCAGAGCGTCTTCATCCACCGGCGAATACCAACTCGGGAACTTCTGGGAGCCCTGGCCGTCTCGTGGATGCAGCCCTGAGTTTTTTGTCAAGACATTCAACCCATACCCAAACATCAGCCGAGCGGCGGTAGTTCCAGAAGAGCTCCTCTCCTTGAGGCACATGCTGTGCTCTGCTTCCATCGCACTACAAAATCTGAACACTGCACCAACTAGCTTCACTGTTTGAGGCAAGGCTCCCGAGCGAGCCTCTAACACAGTGATGAAGGCCATACCCATGTAGGGCCAGGCAGGGAACTTCACAGCACCCTGGGCTCCCACTGAGCTTTTCTAGATACTCGATTCGCTGGCATGCTTTACCCCTATGTCATGTGTGCCTGGTCATCTTTTCTTCCGCTGGCTGTTTGCACGACTTGTCCTTGCCGCATGAAGACGTGAGGAAGTAGCCGTGCCCAGAGAGCGGGGTTCTCCTCACCTCTGCGACAGTCACGACACGGACACAGCAACCAGCGTGGCAGGGCCCGAACCCAGCTCTGACCACGTCGGCCATCGAAATGCCATCGGAATGCAGTTTGGCAGGATGCCAGCAGGTGGATGGTTCAGCAGATTTCCAACCTCAACAGCTTACCTACAAGCGCAAATGAACGTCCTGGTCACAGCTTGGACGGCAGCATCGAGTACTCTTGAGGCTCCTGCAGCCAGCCGGTTGGCGTGCCAAATAGCTCGAGGCCTGGCACCAAGAAGCGAGTCAAGTGCTTCATTGCAACACTCGCGCCTTCTAAGCAATTTCCAAGCAACACGAATGATGCAAGCCAGCGGCTGACCTTGAAGTAGATGATGGTCACGCCAATGTGCAGGCAACCAGCCCTTGCCGTCCAGATACACGCCATCGTACCTTATGCAATACAAGCGCCTTTCTCAACACGAAGCCTCTTCTGTGGAAATGCTTGCGTTGGAGAAATATCATGTGAGCTGGGCGGCTCATTTGCAAAGAGCTTGTCGCTCTTCGGAAGGTTGGGCTCGGAGGCATCCATCACCGTTCCCGGGTAAAAGCCTCTGCTTGCAATGAGCAGAATCCCGTTTCCCCGCAGCACACTGCCTTCTGAAACCAAGCAACCCAGCAATTCACCAGGAAGCGTGTGCCGCAGAGTCCGGATGCCAAGCCTCAGACAGAGACTTGATCCTGAAGTGGTGTGTGAGCTGACTGCTGTGCGTGAAGCAATCTGTTAGGGTTCCCGTAAACTCCGCTGCATTGATTGTTACTTCACTTCCTTCGTGGCGGAGAAAATCGAAAGGCCAACTGCTGCAATCGTGACTGTACTAGGCCGGTGTTCCTCATCAGGTGCTGTGCCTGCACCTATCCGCTTCTGGGTTGGCATCGGGGCTGCCAGCGATTAACCCCTACCTGAAGGCTGCCTTCTGGATGCTTCTGATTTCATAGGAAACCCAGACGCCTTCTCGTTGAATGTCACCCGTCCGAGCTTCACTTTGTGCTGGAAGGGTTTTGTCAGTTGGCCTCTACAGAGTCTCCTTTGACATTTCAGGAGCCCTGCTACAAGGATCTGAGGCATTGCGGCCACGGAGCGCTGCTCCCGGCGACTCAAAGAGTTCCAGATCCGATTCTCCAATCTGATCAGCTTCACGATCGAACTCGAGCGCTCGGCACACAGTGAGCGCAGTGCAGCCGTCACGGACACCATCGCCTTCCCAGATCTCATCCTTGACTTGCGGGATCATCAAAGCTGCAACGCCACGCAACAGCGAGCCAACTCCAAGTCAGCTCCAAAGAAGACAGTTGACGCTGAAGTCCCAGTGTCTCGGCACACTGCTTCCCCAAAGCAGCTGCTGCCATATCCGAAACTGTAGAGAAGAGTTCAGCCGCCTGAAGCAAGGCGAAAAAATACCACGCAAGCCCCAGGACGTAGGGCGACGTAGGGTCGTCTTTGGCATGCAACAGACATCGGCTCCTCCGCTGAAATCGGGATACCCATCACATGCTGCAATAGCTTGATGTCCTCTGCAGGTCTATCGCGCGGACCCACCAAGCAAATCAATAGGAAGTATGCACCGCCCGACATCGACTGAGATGCACGAACCGACGTTACGAAGCTGAGCCAGCAGCACGCAGCAGGTGAGGTCGGAGAGGTGCCAATGAAACCATTGAGGGCTGTTCTGGAGGTCTGCTGTGATCGTTTTCTTTACGTTTTGATCATTCCTGAGTGTTGAATAGTGTTCATTTCCCAGCAAACGGTACACCGGCTGCTTGCAAGGCAGGTGGGCTCAGAAACAACTTCGCGTTGCCCTGTTCGCTGTTGGATCCCATGTTGACTTGGGCAACAAAGGCGCAAAGACAGAAGGCGGCGCTTCGCCGTCAAATGCGAGTGTCCTCACCGCAGCGTCTGCTCTTTGCAAGCTTGCCTCTAAGGGATGCCGGTGAGGTGGGAGACGTGGGCGTGCGAGCATCCTGCCACAGGGCTGCTCCATCTTACCTTTCATGCACTGACCCTTTGCATACAAACATACACATCAGTATGTATGTTAGTGAGTGTATGTGCTTATTTGTACGTCTTGTTATACCTATCTACGTCTATTCATGTTTGCATCTCACTAGTCATGTCAAGCGTCTCTACCGATTTCTTCATTTACATCTTAGGCTGTGTATGAAACTTAGATGATTTACATTGCTGCTCTAATCGTTTACCTAGTTGGTCATGCAGTTGTTCGTTCATTTGCTGACTGATTTGTGCATCTGTCTATCTACCACCTATTCACCAATCTACCTACTTACGTATCTGGCTAGCTAGCGAGGTCATAGGTAGCCAGCTATCTATTCGTGCCATACTTCGGCTGTTTACTCATTTATGCGTACGTACATACATACATGCATACATACAGACAGACAGATAGACGGACCGACCGACCGACGGACGGACGGGCGGACAGACAGACAAACAGACAAACACACACACACACACACATGCAGACATACAGACATACATACAGAATCATACAGACATTGACATACCTTCATACCGTACCTTCATAACTACATTGATACACCTATGCCAGCCCACGGTAGCGGCGCAAGTGGGTCGGGTCCCGACGCGTTGGCGATGCACCCGAGGACGGAGAGACCCTCGGTTGGAAAAAGTATCAAGAAATCACAAAGACCTGCATTCCGTCCTGTCTCTGGTCTCAGTGCATCTGGCATCTCTGTTTCTGCCGACACGGGAAGCTCCCGCGATTTCCCCTCGATGTCCCCGCCACTTCAGCCACGCTGTCGTTGCTCTCCATCCGGGCCCCGCGCGGGACAGAGATTCGACAGCTTGGCTCGCCACCCTCCTCCTGTCACCGCCACGGGCAGACCAGGAGTGCTTTCAAGAAGACCTGCATTTCAGCGCCTCCTGCGCAGCTTCCTGGATGACGCCGAGCCTCAGCAATGAGCGTTGCAGTTGAAGCCAAATCTCAACCTGAACGGAGCCCCCGCCCGTCAACAGGACACAAGCCGAAGTGTCGACACGGGGTGCACTGAATCCTCTGGGGCATCTGCTCCGCTTCACGCATTTGCCTCCTTGCCTCAGCAGTGACGGCCATCTAGATGATTCCAGATTCTCGACTGATTCTAGATGCAAAAGAACTACGTCTAGTCCTAGGGTTCTTTCAACTTAGGAACCCTGAGCGCCCGGCTTTGTAGCGTGCCTTAGGTGTTCATGGCTTTGTAAGGAGCTGCTCCCGCAGAGGCAAAGCGTGTTTCGGGCGAGCGGCTCGCTGCCGCCGGAGCCATGGCATGAGCCTTTGGCCAATGCAGTCCTGCCAATTCCCCACTCGAGTCGGGCACTGGACGTCTGATCGATGCCTTCCGCACAAACGCGAAGATCGTCATGATGAAGAAGGCTGCCGGCATCAAGAATAAGCCTTGCGTAGCGCTGGCATCCACGTATTCAGTGCAGATCGGCACTTGGGGGTCAGACCCACCAAGATTTCGACCTGCGCTATCCAGCTATGCAGAACTTGCTTCGAAACTGCGATCCGAGCGAGACAGCCTGATACGGTCGCACATCGCTCTCCTCTGGCAATATGCAATCCAAGCCTTGGGACGTGTGAGCTCTGCAAGGTTTTCAAAGACATCCCCAGGCTTAGCCAGGGACTCATCAAAGTGGTCAGCGGATACTGCAGCCGTTCGGGCCTGAATCTTGCGCACAGAGCCAGTGCACGAAAAGGGTCCTTTTGCTACCACGATAGGCTCTGAGCATGGTACAGAGCCACCACTGGGAAGATCCAGCTGGCGGAGCCTTCCCCACAGACCGCCGACACCATTCCCTGAACGGTCGTTGGGACTTGCAGCAAGGTGTGCTCTGAAAGGCGCTTCGCAATTGGGGAACCGACTTTGAAGTTCGTGGCCTCGAACGCGGTGCCGGCCTGACACTCGGAAAGCCTGTCGTGGTCACTATGCTGGCCTTTGCTTAGGGCACGTGCGAACTGCATGTAGTTGACTCCTGAGCTGAAGAGCGAAGCAGAGATGTTCTGGGAAGCTCCAAAAAATGCTCTGAGCTCCATGGCCAATCTTCAGGATCACCGAAGGCAGAGCTCGCATCGACTGTGATGCGGACTTCGTTCCCTTCACAATCAACCAGATGTACAACACCTCAGCAAACTCCACACTCTGAGGAAGGCAAAGCTTCTGAACCTGTGGCTGCCATCAGATCTTCTTCGACGAGCTGAGCTGAGAAGCTGGTGAGTCTCCAAGCCTCCGACGTAGACACTGATCGTCAGCACGATGCTTCCAATGGTGACCTCTCTGCAGCTGAACAGAAGGCTCGGTACCCTCTCTGTCCAAGGCCGCTACTCGTTGACTTGGGCACTTGGAGCACTTGTCGCCTCAGCCCCACTGGTACGTCGACAGCACCCTCAAAGCTTATTGCTTCTCGCTTAAGGCGCAGGCGCTTTAGGCCCCAGAGGGGCTTCGAGAATCCGAACTCGCAGCTCTGGCCTCGGATGTGTTTTGTTGGACCTCCTGCTCCTCCTGCTCGTCCCATTTAGGTTTAGACCTTTGGCTGCCGAGGCAGGGGCACAAGATACCGTGGTGAGCCTCCACGCACTGGTTCTCACCGATGCACAGCTGCGACGGGTAGCACGGCACCTGCAGCTTTGCTTTTTCCTTCCAGCGTTGCGTCCATCGCACCCAACTGCAGCCAGGGAGCGAAGGCGCCCTCCAAGGACGCTGCCGGAAGCTGATAGTAGCCTGACCGCATCTGACCCCATCAGTTCCCGCATGGTGTCCGGACCCGTCCGGGACACTGGCCAGGTTTGGCGACCACCCTGGGCATCTCACGAGCACAGCTGCTTGGGCTTCAAGTTCTCGTGAGGGCTTTGAGTCGGAAGCTCGGAGTTGCCCGGACATGCAGCTCCAGATGGGCAGACATCGCACTGGCTCATACCCGGCAACATGCCGTACCTGGTAGTCAGAAGCACCACGACCCGCGACCTACGACCTACAAGTATCACCCAGCGGCTTTCGGCCTTTAAGCATCCGACGTTCCCGGTTGACAGTCTTCGCATTCCACTGATCGGGGTGTGCGGAAGCGTCCGGCCGGGCACTCCCTGCACCGCGGTACCGGTCTTTTGGGGCACTGCATCAAATCCACGAGGGCACGGAACAGGCGAAGCCGAGCGTGGCGCGCGCACGTCGTTGCGTTGCCACCGATGTCCAGGACCACGGCCTTGCGTGCCGAGATTCGGAATTCTGGCTCCATCAGGCTGCAACTACAGAGACTGCTTCATGCACCGCCCCAGATTGGACTGCATGTCTCCCACAGCCGCACCCATCCGCCGAGTACTGAAAGAAGTCTGGATGCTTCGCTGCTTTTGTCGTGATTAAGATTCTGCTTCAGCGTGGAGGTTAATTGTTGAGCCGATTACCTCTTGTACTCGCCAAAGAAGAGTATCGTCACCCAGTCTTTGCTGCTGTGTCACTTTCGTGCGAGCTGCGAGCACGACCCGGATTAGGCACCACGCTTGTCCGGGGTTGCACGGGTACACATCGATTTCCTTCTGTGCCCAAGTTGGCAAAGGCCATCCAGCCAGTGGCTGCTCCTGACCTTGGCTGCGTCTGTGCCGATATGCCCCTGTCCTGCACATGCGAAAAGCTGGCAGATGCAGTGGCAATTAGAGCCTTGCCTGAGGACTAGGCCGACCGTAACAATTTGCGAACTGGTCCAGCGATCCATTTTGGGTTGGTCCTGCCACAATCCATCGAAAGATTTGGCGGCCGTGGAATCTTGTCGGTCGACCATCTTCAATACCCCTAGCTCAACAAACATCCACGAGAGCAGTCTTCGTTGCAGATACGGAATATGCCCTTCTCCGGGAAAAGCTAAAAAACATCCCTTTCGCCTTGAAACCCCGTGCGCCTGCCCAGACCAACCGGAAAAACAAGCTTCAAAGCCATCCAATAGGAAAATAACACAACCTAGGCAATTCTGCACTCTTGCCTCCTAGTTTGGTCAAACAACCCCTTTTGGGAAACACTGCACGGTTCTCGGTGCAGGTGGTGCAACAAAACCGACACGACTTGCGATGGTGCACGAGTCCTCATCCAGTGGCTGAACCTGGCCCACGGGGGACGCAAAGGTCTCTCATGACTGCCCAGATTGAAGGACAAAGCCCCTCTGAGCTTCAGTACTTGTTGCACCAGTGTTATGGGATTCCGCCTGAGACCTTAAGCATGCTTGAAGCTGCTAGAAGTTCTCAAGATTGTCAAGCTTAGCTCCTTGGTGCGATGTGACAGTGACGCTGAGG
Source organism: Symbiodinium sp. CCMP2456 (assembly GCA_905221635.1). Lineage (NCBI taxonomy): Eukaryota > Dinophyceae > Suessiales > Symbiodiniaceae > Symbiodinium > Symbiodinium sp. CCMP2456. Next base: position 19,021 of record CAJNDV010018824.1, on the reverse strand, counting down.
CAGAGCACCATCCATACTGAAGGCCAGTCGTCCATAGCAGGTCTGCTGCTCTCGCGCAAGCAGTGCCTCTGACCGAACCCATTGAAGGCCACGGCAAAAGCTGAAGAGCTGCTCACAGCGCCTGGCCTCGCGCACGGCAGCTTGCTCCAGGCTGCTCGCCTTGGGGCCACACGCCGACATACGCCGACACCGAGGCACAGAGGGAGGTCCCAGGTCCCCCAACAGTCTTGACGGCAGCCAAGAGAGCGATGCCCCCTGCTGCCGCTGCGGCGCTGGCCGGCAGTGGCTCCTGCCGGGCCCTCTCTGACCAGCTCCCCAGCTCCGCTTCTCACAAAAACTGCGGCTACGCAGCTACGCTCACTACGCTGGCCTCCCCGAACTTGGATCGATAGGCATCCGCGAAATCCCGTGCAGAACCTCAAGGAGAGGCGGGATTCAACGGCTCTCTCTGCGATTTCACAAGGGCTCCCGGCCAAAGACAGGGCAGGTTTGGGAAGGCACAGGCTCCCAGGTCAGCGGACTCAAGACGTAATTCCTCGGTGCACTACGACGTAAGGCGCCTATGGACCCAGCCCTTCACCTCTTTTTTTCCTCCGAGCCACGCGAGATGTGCCCCGATGGAGCGCACCGCTTCCCTGGCATGTCTGCTCTGCTCTGCGTCTCTGGCGCCACGTGCAGAGACGGAGCCCTGATTGCCTCGTCGACACGGCGGTGAGAGCGATCCCACGCGGAATGAAGCCTCAGGCTTGAAGAGCTGCGATGAGCTGCGAGCTCCGTGCACGGCGAAGTCCAAGGCCGCCGCCCAAAGTGCTGGCCTTCAGTGTCAAAGAACAGCAGACACTTGGAGATATTCAGAGATTTGAGAGCCACGTGGCAGAAACGAGAATTTGTTCGGCGCTGCGCAAGTTGCCACAGGCTATCAGCAGGTCGGGACCTTGGGCAAAGACATGCCAAAAGCGCCTGAACAGTGCGAGTAGATGTACAACATCCCACCTGCAGCCTTGAGCTGTCGCATTTGTGGCATGATGGCCTGCAGCACAGGCACGCACATTCCTTGGCCAAGTCATGCTTGGAATACAACGGCCTGCTCTGCGACGCTCATGTTGTCCAGAACGTCCATGCCCAAGCCTGCAGCACAAAGACTGCAAAGATGCCTCTGGGGATCTCTCAGAGCTGAGCCGAGCTACGCTGTGCATGGGAGCTTGCCCCTGTGCACATCTCTTTGTCGAAGGCACTCCCTCCCTTGGCCGGCGGACACGACGTGACAACATGGGATTTGTGCTCTGGATCTTGAGCTCCGAGCATCCCATACCATGGCCACAGAACTCACAGGAGGCACTTGATGTTGCACAAGCTCCTTAGCAAATGCTGACAAAGCTGTACGATGCTGTACGCGATCATCAATATCGCTATCTCGGATCTGCAGACAGGTTTCGAGAACTCCTGCCATCTGGTCCTGAACCTGTCAGGCTGCAAACAACTGCACACCATGGAGAGCACATACAGCTCGATTCGCTGCCTGAACATCCGGCGAAAAAGTCCAGGGGCTGTACAGCTGAGGCCTGATGGCTGGGCCCAAGAGGTGCCTGCGAGCAAACGCCAGGGAGCTGGACTGTGCAGGTCGCATTCCCTACGACAACATTTCCAGAGGCAGCTGCGGACCGCCGCTGATCAGCGTCAGCACATTCGCAGAATTACCGGCATCAACTGCAACCTCGGCTTTTGAAGTGGAGCTTTGAAGATTGGGCGGATGGGTCTCGATGGTCTCGCCTTGAACAACTCCGAGGAGTGCAGTCCGAAGAGGAAGTCGACCTCAGCACGCAAGCCAGCGGCTCGGAAATCAGCTCAAACCGGGAATCTGCCTCCTTGTTCCGCAGCATTCGGGCGTAGATCTCGGCAGCCTCAGGCAGAGCAACACGTTCCTCTGCGCACCTCAGGCAGCGGCCCGGCAAACATAAAGGTTGTATCATGCCTTGTCAGGGTCACCATGATCGTCCTGACAGCGTGCGCAAGCAGGCCCTCTGAACCACTGCGGCCCTAAAACCCTGCCAAGTCTGCCCCAAAACATCGCGAAGCAGAAAACCCTTCTTCCCATACCTCAATTGGGCCCGGGCCTCACATCAAAGCTCATAAAATCATCACACAAAGGCACATTGACATCCCAGTCCTCGACCTGTACGTGGAGCTTCAGGGGCAGGTTGGTGGGGCCATTCCAGGGAGTAGACCTCGATCAAGTCAAGCAAGCAGCAACAAGCGCAGCCGCTGAACAGTTTCCTCGGGCGAGAGCTGGTTCAGTCTGGCGGCCAGCAGCTGCAAGCCCTGCAAGGATGCTCGCTCGACCTCAGTCTCGCTGACGCGAGAATACGACCATCGAAATCAACACCACTACCACTGCCGCCGACAAGAAGCATATCATCACCATCATCATCATCGTCATCATGCGCATGATGATCTGCCGACTCATGGCCCTAAGCCGTGAGCCCCAAAGCCCCCGAAGCCTTAAGCTCTGGGTTCGTCAGGGTGCCCCTTTCCTCCGAGAGCTGCACGGCACTGTTCAGCGGCAAGGTTCCACCGAGGCGGATGAGGCGACCGGCCGGCCTCATTCTTCGGTTCCCTCAACTCTCTTGAGACGACGCCAGGCGCAGAAAGCCCCGATAGTGCACGTGAGCTCACTGATGCCCCGTTGCAATGACAAACAAAATCAAGGAGTCCAAAGCAAATTGCTCGGCCCGGGAGCTTTCCCTCCCTCACCCCGATTCACCGCCACTGCCCAGCCGTCAAGGGCCCCACTGCCTCTAGACTCTACATTATTCACCTCAAGCCTCAAACTGTCTTTAAGCAGTCATGCCTTGAACCCGGCAGCCTCCTGGTTTGCTTCAGGGATAGAGAGAAGGCGGGAAAAGCGTACCGGGCTTCCACATGCTTCCAGCCTGCCTAAACAGAAACGCGATGCACGAAGCGGCCGTAAGCAACATGGGTACACGATCCCTGGGGTAAACTCTTGTTCGGTTGGAGCAGTTGGGGCTTCGAACGACTTGAGAGTTGTGCAAGATCTGAACGACTAAGACTGGGAAAATCAATGGCTCGACAGCAGACGAGCTTGAGAAGGCATGGGACGAGACGGGTCAGTTGCCAAGTGGAGGGCCCCTGATGCTAGGCGGATCATTCATAGAGATGCTGCCGGCATTGTGTGAGTACGGAACAGTAGCGTATGCAGTGCTGTTTCAACCCAGCTGCGCGAGAATATGCTGATGCTTGTTTCTGCTGAACTTCCTGTTGTCTCCTGGAATGCGTCATACACAGTGCCATAACCCAAAAGAGCGAATTGCAGCATTGCTCTTGATGCGCAAGCGAAATCCACAGACTTCCTGACGCCAGCGGTGATGCTTCCCGACATCGTGTCTCGAGTCGACAGCGAGGCAGCACTACGGGCCTTTCGCACACGCTACAGAAGGCTCGCTCTCGGCCCCAGACTGGACCACGAGAAGCCAAAAGGAGAGCAGGGCCAGCAGCCTCCAGAGAGCAGAAAACAGGCGGAGTGAGCGAGTGAGTGCGACGACTCAGGTCCCAGCCTTGGCCCCGTCAGGGAGGTCATGCCTCCTTTGAGCAGAGAGATGCTTTTTTTTGTGTTCGAGCTGAGCTGGTTCCCTGGGAGCCGTCGCCAAGGGCAGCTTGCGAGCTGCATCGAGGCACATTGCAGCTCTACAGAATGGGTGCTCCATATATTGTTGCTCCGCTTCAGGATGTCGACCCAATCTGGAGGCTGAGAAACAGCTCGAACCATGCCTGCTGTGCATTATTTTGCCATGACAAACCAACGCTGTCAAGCCAGGATTTCCGCAGTAAGCAGAGTGCACAGCAAAAGAGGGCTGACGAACGCAAGAAAAGGCCACCCACGCCGCAAACCTGGATGTAGTCCATGTGCTGCGTAATGGTAGGAGGCCTGCAGGCGCAAATCGACGGCGAGCAAAGAATCGAAGATCTGAACATGAAAGCTGGGGCCAGGGACATTGCTCACCTTAGGACTATCAACAAGGGACTTGCACACACGACTCTGCCGATGCCCGAGGCCTGCACGTAAGTTCAGGGTTCGAGATAGCCAAAGCTTAGAGAGCCGCGCTGTGAGCCGAATCCTCTACAAAAACACCAACTCTGTAAAACTTCCCACATGTGCTGCACCGTGCTTCGTCCACAGTCAGAAAAGGATGCGCGCGCTGTTCTTTCGCATTGGTCTCGAGACTTTAAGCCCGCTTCGTTTGAAGGGGCTGACATTAACAAACAAAAGCGCCTTTGAGGCAAGAAATGAGGCAAGAAGCTGAGCAGCTACCTTCCAGCGCGCTGCAGGTAGACCCCCGCCTGCAGGCCAAATAACTGGAGCACGGTTGCATTTTGGAGGCGAAACTTGGAAATGATAGCCAAAATTTGTGTACAGTGGAGAAAGGGTGCGTCGTCCTTCAGCTGAAAGTGCTTAGAACTTTTATTTCTTTAACTACTAACCCTCCGATTACTATTGAAGCTACAAATATCACTACGACGACTACGGCTACTACGATGGCGTACTACGACTACTACGACTGATTACGACTGACTAAGACTATACCCTCGACTGCGACGACGACTATTGATACATCAGTACGACCACCACCGCTCCCACTGCGACGACCACTGTCGCTATGACTCATTCTCCTCCTACTCCTACTCATACTGCTACCCCTACTACCACTACGACGACGACTACTACTACTACTACGACAACTACTGCTACTACTTCCTTCCTTCCTTCCATTCGCGGCGAAACGTCCGGGGTCCGCCTGGCGAGTCGGCAGGCTAAGCCTGGCTACCGAAGCAGCATGGTCTTAGACAATCCTATAAACAAGCAAAATAA